>CANYLF011622814.1:0-10044 GCA_948193215.1 Bocquillonia castaneifolia | reverse complement strand
ATTGTTATCTCTTAAAAAATGCATTTATTTTGGGACAAAAAAATAGCAAAATTACCTATTATTATAGGACGGAGGGAGTATATTTTTTTATTATATATTGTTTACTCCTCTTCAAAAATGTAAAAATGTTAAAAATGATTTTAAAGTAAAAATATTTAAATATAAATTGAATTTATTTCTTATATTTTAAAATTTAATTAATTTTACTTTAAAAAAAACTTATAAAATTAATTTATAAGCCTAAAAATGTCAACTTTGATTTTATCCAGTCTTTTCTTTATTTTATATAAAATTTATGTTTTTTAGTAGAATTTGACCAACAAAAAAAATAATTGCATAATCATGATGATTCGTTTTATTGTAAAATTTATGTTTCTTTTGAACTGTATCTCATTGTTAGACTGCTCTCATCCAGTCAAAACTTAACAGAGTCAGATTGTTAGTTAATGTAAGTATTTTTTGTAGTTTAACCACAGACAAACTGTCACACTTCTTTTTGTGGCACCTATACTAATGGAATTTGAAGACCTATCTAATACTACCCATTGAGTGTGGGAGGGAGGTGGTCTCGATCCAGAGATCTCCTCCGTTGGGAAGCCCCTACCGCTTGGCTAGATGGCCTAATTAGATATTAATAAAACTTTAAAAGATTTTATGTTTTCAGTTTAGTCATAAACTAAATTAATTTATTAAAAAATATAAATTTTCTTTATTCACTGTACTTTCTACCATCTTTCTGCACTTTCCAAACCTAACAAGAGAAAAGTATCCTTTTTTTTTTTTCTCATTTTCTACTACCTAACTTTTTCTCCTCTCTTTTTTTCTCCACTCACCCTTTTTTCAAGGGTAAAGAATTTTTTGCACCTTTGACTAAGTCCTACTGTATTAGGGTGAGCAAAACTGAACCGAACTAAAATTTTAAATTTAATTTGGTTTGATTGTTAATTTGAAAATTTAACTGAAATAACTGAATCAGATTAAAATTTTATTCTAAAAACTAAAAACCAAACCAAACTTTCCTTATTTGATTTTGTTCGATTTGAGAGTAAATAAAATTCAAACCGAAATAACCGAACTGAAAACCACCGAATACTCACCCTACCATTGACCATAACATTTTTCCAAGCATACGTCATAACTCTTGCATCATAGTTATGATAGTATCAATTATCTATTTAATGCACTGATCATGTGTCTGGTGAGAAATAAAAGTCTACCGTTAGTTCTTTTTTTGTTCCAGACCAGTTGGAAATTTCATATGCTCTTTTGACCTAATTAACCTCATTGCATTTTGCAGGTGCTATGTCTAATTTGGATAGCTTAGTTTTTAAAAGTATTGTTAACTCTGTTTATATTTATAAAGCTTTTTATAACAACTGTCCATGTAATGGTCTAGATGTCTACAGGGGAAACCTGGTTTGTTTTTATTTTCAGCTATTGTATTTGTTTTTTTTTCTTTACTCGGTGTTATAGCGCCTTAAATGATGAAAACATTTAAAGTCTTTACAATTTCTTATGGCTTAATAAAATCATTACCTCTCAAAAGTTATATTGGTTAATAGATACATCTATAAGTGAACCCAATCCTAATCCATACATATTTATTTTAAGATTTTTGATCTCATAATTTCTTCAAATGGTTTTTAGTAAATCAAAGATCTAGTTATAGTCTTGGATTAAATCCAAAGTAGAACTTATCAAGCATTTTCCCTAATTATAGATCAGAAGATCATAACATCATAAATCATTATAATTAAACGTCGAAGATCAATGCTTAATATAATATAATATAATATAAACAATTGAAATGTGAACATCAGTCTAAAAAGAGTAAATAACTGCACATAAAAAAAAGGAGCAAGGAACAAAGATCAAATCAATTTACCTATGCAATTGATTTATGCGGTTTTACATGTATTATGCAGTCATTTGAAAAATAATTATAAAAATAACACTCAACAATTAATTACTCAGGACAGTACTTATAGAACAGCTTGGAATGAAATCAGGGCTGTGGAGTTGAATGAGGAAGATGATAGCATACTGACGTCTACCTTTTCTATTAGCTCAGCTTGGCAGTGTTTAGGACAGCAAGAACCTGCTGTCAACTGAAATAAGCTTGTCTGGTACAAAGACAATATTCCCAGATACAGTTTCATCCTCTGGTTAGCTTTAAGGGGCATACTGATAACCAAGGACAAGCTCTATCAGTGGCATTATTCCAATGACAATCTCTGTGTATTTTGCAGTAATCACGTTAAAACAGTGAATCATTGTCTCTTGAATGTATTCACCATCAGTATGTTTGGAGCAGAATTGCCAATGTTGGATGTTTCCCTGGGAGAATCAAGTCTTGGACCCGTCTAATTTCATGGTTTTAATTCTAAAGTGCAGGGGAAAAACCAATTTTCAAATTACAGAAGACTGGTGATAGCAGCTGCAGTATACCATATCTGGAGATCCGGAAATAACAAGATTTTTCAGGGAATTACTCCCCAATTTGCTGTTATTTTTAGAGCTATCTGCTCTTTTGTTTCCTGTAAATATAGGGATAGAAATGTGAATAGTAGAGTGAGCAATAGTTTACAAGGCTACAACAGTTGTCTTTGAAATGTCAGGGCAATTCTCTGACTGTTTTGTTCCTTGCTTATTAGTAGTAAAGGCTCTTTTGGTTTTCCTACCAAAACAAATTAATACTCCATCAATTCTGAAAAAAAAAAACTAAATTTAATCATTTTATAAAAATTAAGACAGACAATAAGTGTCGTGTGGTTTTTCATTTTTACCTTTTGATGAAGAAAAAAATACATTAGAATTTTCATAAATGTTATTAATAAAAACATTTGATGATGAAGAAAAAAATACATTAGAATTTTCATAAATGTTATTAATAAAAACATTTGAGGAGAATTAAGTGACAAATATTAACATTTAACAAATTTTTTGGGACATCAAAAATAGTCAAATTAAATAAGATTTTTTGGAACGATGGAGTATTTACAAAACTGCCATAAAAATAAAAACCTCCCCTCTACTTAAATATGAAAATTCTGAAGCCAAAGTAACACAAAATCACTAATAAATGAGAAACGAGATAAAAATTTATGAATGTTCAAGAGTTCGACTGTAGTGTAAAAAAAATTCCATATCTGAACACAAACTAGAATTATATCAAAATACAGAACATGGAAATTAAGTTTTTAATCAGACTACAGATGCTAATCCTCCATTAAAAAATAAAAGCCGGATATTTTATGGGAAAAAGGTTAATCAAAAAGTACATCAGCAAATGCACACTCAATTAACGACTAAATTAACATATCAAAATAATGAAACAATATATAGTACAACCTCTCTAAATTAATATGATCCGTGGAACAAAAAGATATTAAATAATAGAGGTTATTAAATTATAGAACATTCATTTAAAATAATCATATAATTTATTATATATTTTTATGTATTTTGTATAATTAACATGAAGAAAAGAAGACATTTTTTATCAATGAAGGAATTTTTTTTGTATATTTTACTAAAATATTTCATTTCTTATAAATTATAAAGTATTTTCTAAATATATAGATGTCAAGATATAAATAACTATTAAAAAAATACACAATGTACATGAGGTTTATATAGGACGGTGATTCTATAAATTAATATATATATGTACGTATATAATATTTTTTTATTAAATAATAGATAGTAGAATTATTAAATTATACACATTCCATGAAGTTGGTGGATTGATTTTTCATTAAATAATAGAGGATATTAATTTATAGAGTATCAATTTAAGGAGGTTCAACTATATAAGTAATTAAGTTGGCTTTTCTAAATGTCATTGTATTTCAACTAAATAAATTGATTTACATAAATATACTTCTTAATAATAGTAAAAAGTTATATTTAATTATATAATTTTATATATTTATGGATAAAATAAAAAAATTATATACTTGTATGTATAACGGGTCCCTATAAGGTCAGGTATGGGGATCCTCATGGGATGGGAATAGCACTTTCCATCCCCGCCCCATCCCCGGACATGGGGAAAGAATTTTTCCCATCCCCATACCCATGAAGAAAATAAATGGAGATTTCCCGTCCCATTAGGAGCGGGTTCTCGTGCGTAATAGGAAATCACTGCCTCATTGCCATCCCTACTTCGGTGGACTGATACTACCCATATGAGTGAGGGTGACAGGTCTCAAATTCGAGACCCACACTTATCAAATTATTAAAAAAATGATAATTTCATATTTTTTTTATTCATTTAAGTTTATAATTTTTGATTTTAACCTTTCAAAAGATTATTCTGATTTTAATATTAAATAAAAATAAAATTTCATCTACTTCTTTAAAAATTTTATAAAAATTCATTTAACATAATTTCATCAATTTTTTATATGTGAGTTACAAAACATTTCATTTAAATTTTAAAAAATTTTGACCAATTAATTAATTTTAATAGTAAAATTTTAAAAATCATAAAAAAAATACAAAACATATAAAATATGGTACAATTAGAAGCCTAAGAAAATATCTCAAATGTGATAAAATAGTTATGGGTGAAGTTTAGTTAATTATGTATAATCAATTCATTTGATGAGTTGTATGCCATATAAAAAGAACAAAGCTCATCGGATGAATTATGTTCACAATATTATAATTTATAGGGTGCTCCGAACCGTGAGATAAAAATACTAATCGAACCTTTAGATTCGGTTTTTATATATTTAAAACCTAAACCTAAACCGTTAGAAACAATTAACCGAATAACGATTAACTGGTTAAATGGACGGTTATCCGACGGTTTCGGTTTTTAACCGTTGAAAAAAAAACCTACAACACATATTTTATTATTATGTAATGTATTATTATTCCAACACATATTTTACAACATATACATTTGTGGCAAACAAGTTAAACAATACCAACTTATAAAGAAAAAAATATATATTCACTTGCATATGTTCACTTACACAATTATTTATATTAAAGAAAAAAAAGCTAGAATTAATTAGTGAATGCAAAGGAAGATAAGCGTACACAAAAATTATAAAATATTTAAAAATATATGTATATATAATTTGTGTATTAAGATTACAAAAACATATATATATATATATATATATATATATATATATATATATATATGTAATTTTGGTCGGTTAACCGATACTCGTGATTTTTTTAGGATAAAAACCGAACCGAAAACCTAAAATTTTAAAAAATAAAAACCGTAACCTAAACCGTCAATTCTGTTAACCGTATTTTCGGTTCAGTTTGACGATCGGTTCGGTTTTTCCGGTTTTTTTCTGACCCCTAATAATTTAGCAGATGTATTTTACTAATATCAAAGCCCTTGTGATTACAACAATGATGACTGACCGAGATAGCTAGCAAACAAGACAAAACCATCTATTTATATATCTTGGATATAACACAGCCACATGTACAGGGGGAGATTTCAAAGTTTTTCAAATCTTTCGATGGATGGTTATTTCATAACAATAATTTCTCATTGCTGTGAGTTAACACCATATTCATTGGGTTAACATCTATCTCAGGCTTCTATTCATGTTCTTCGATTTAACAAGTGAATGTCTAATATCTTGCAATTGGTTGACAACAATGTTCATAGCCATCCGCTTTCCAGGAGATTTAGAAGAACATGAGAGTCCAATATTCATCACCTTAAGCAGGCATTTCTCAATTTCTCTTGTGTTGATTTGGAAGTCATTGTCATTGATTATTGCCCTTTCTTCTTCTATGTCATCTCTGACTCTGTAAGTCTCATGACGATCAAGTTCTTCTCCTATAAGCATCGTCGGGTCGATGACATCCCTTAAATTCTCAGGCAAAGATATTGCCACAAACTCATGAATGCTTAGATCATCTTTGAACATGTCATCTGTAGGCCTTTTTCCTGTAAACATCTCCAACAATAGAATCCCACAACTGTAAACATCTCCATGGAGATTTTGTTGGGAAAATTAATAAATTGATCCGGGCACAGACGGCGTACCAGAAGCAGGATAAATATTTTATTTGGGAATAATAAAATAAATGGTGGCATCAAAAATAGAGAAAATAACAGAGACACAAAATTTAACGTGGTTCGGCGTAAGCCTACATCCACAGGCAAATGAGAAAATAAAATCCACTAACAAATATGAGTACAAAATATTTGGAGAATAACCTCGCAACCTGAAACCCAAGAATAATCAAATGGTATTTATCCCTTAAATTGTACAAAAATAACCTAATGGACTAATTATAATTTTGTACCTAATAGAGAGACTAGACGTCCAAAAACATTACACTCACATAAATACACACCCACAATTTTTCAATTGCTCTCACAACTTAAAGAATGCACACCTCTGCTCTAAGCACTCACATCCAATTCTACCAAAGACCCATATGTATATACACACACACACACATAAGGCTTTTAAAGAAAGCCAAAAAATTTGGTGCCATGTGTAATTTCGGTGTTAAAAGAAAGCCAAATCTACTTGCTTATTTTTTTTCAAATATTTTTGCTGTAATTCGATGCCATGTGCACCGAATTAAAACTTTCCTTCCTTTTGTTTTATTTTTAAAAGTCAAATTAATCCAACAATTCTCCGCCTTAATTTGAATTTTGACAAATTCATAAAATTCCTCCTTAATGATAAATCATTTTCCAAATCCAAGAGAACTAATACAAAATTTAAAAAATGGTGTAGTCACAAAAAATATAAAAACCAACTATATGTAGTATTTACTGTCAAAAATACTACCTTAGCAGTTGATACCCCAAACACCATTAGCATGAAAATTATTCTGAATTTACCATAAAAGAAGACGATGTAGCAGTTGCACCTGTAATGACAGAATTTCTGAAGCTTGTATAAACGGTCGACTTGACAAACTGACATCACAAATATGACACAAAAAAAAATCCCATCACCACCAATAAAATTAAATCCACCAATATCCAAAGTGGACAGAGATGAAATTCATAGACATAAATTAATTTTTTTTTTATTTTTATTTGACTGAACCGATGCCAGTAATTTCTTCAGTCACAAAAATTCACCTCTAGACTCATCTCCGACAAAATTGGCTTCATCGAATTCCTCCTTATACTGCTGTTTATTTTTCAACTTAAAACAATCAGCCTTAATGGGCTCTTTTTTTTTACAATAATTACAGGTCAAATTTTTATGCCTGAAACTGCTACCAGAATCTCTCCCACTAGCCAGTATACGATCTACTGAGTTTTGGTAAGTGCTATGAACAAACTCCTTATCCATAAGCGCCTTTGCAAAAAGAGCTTCTTTTACCTCCTCCAGAGTTTCTTTATTGAGAATTAAAGAATCTCTAAAATGATTATAAGAGGGAGGTAAAGAATGAAGCAACATGAGAGCCAAATCTTCTCCATCATATTTTACATCCATATTTTCCAAGTCCATCAAAATGGATGTAAACTGATCAAGGTGTGATTTTAACGGTGTACCTTCTGCCATATTGAGCATGTGCAATTGGTGCTTTACAACAAGCTTGCTAGTGAGGCTTTTCTTCACAAAAAGCGATTCAAGCTTTTTTCCACAAATTTACGTCAGTCTTTTCATGAATGACTTCTTGCAGGACCTCATTTGACAAGCATAATTGAATGGCAGTAAGAGCTTTTTCATCCATTTCTTCAATTTGGGCTTCCGTCAAAGTGACTGATTTTTTTCTCCTTCTCTAGAAGTGCTTTCTGCAACCTATTTTGTGTCAACAATGCATGCATCTTGACTTGCCATAAGGCAAAACTCATGCTGCTATTGAATTTCTCGATGTCAAATTTTGATGTCACCATAACAAATCCAAAAAAAAAAAATATGGAAGAGGCTCTGATACCACTTGTTGGGAAAATTAATAAATTGACCCGGGCACAAACGGCGCAGCGGAAGCAGGACACATATTTTATTTGGGAATAATAAAATAAATGGTGGCGTCAAAAATAGAGAAAATAACAAAGACACAAAATTTAACGTGGTTCGGCGTAAGCCTACATCCAAGGGCAAAGGAGAAAATAAAATCCACTAACAAATATGAGGAGTACAAAATATTTGGAGAATAACCTCACAACCTGAAACCCAAGAATAATCAAATGGTGTTTATCCCTCAAATTGTACAAAAATAACCCAATCAACTAATTATAATTTTGTACCTAATAGAGAGACTAGATACCCAAAAGCATTATACCAACACAAATACACACCCACAATATTTCAATTGCTCTCGCAACTTAAAGAATGCACACCTCTGCCCGAAGCACTTACATCCAATTCTGCCAAAGGCCCATATGTATATATACACACACGTAAGGCTTTTAAAGAAAGCCAAAAAATTTGGTGCCATGTATAATTTCGGTGTTAAAAGAAAGCCAAATCTACTTGCTTATTTTTTTTCAAATATTTCTGCTGCAATTCAGTAACATGTGCACCAAATTAAAACTTTCCTTCCTTTTTTATTTTTAAAATTCAAATTAATCCAACAAATTTGGCCTGCCAATCCATACTCTGCATCATAAAATATGTTCAGAATGTAAACTTTACATAAGAATAAAAAATTTTAGTGCCAACTTACACCAATCAGTTAAGTTATAGACTAAATCGATAAAGTAATAAAATTATAGTGTTAGGATGCTAACGATATTACTGTATATAGGTTTTACTATAATAGAAATGCATATATATAACTTTGAAGAAGTGATCAATCTAATTAAAATCATCTCAAGGAACGGTTTAGAACATACTTTGCGCAACTGCGGTATTCGTGAGTTCAGATTGAAACAAATACCTGGAGGAACGTAGCCAATTGTACCCTTCAAACCAACTGACATTGCTTCAGTTCTTTTACTTGGAGTTTTGGATCCTCCAAGGAGCAATCTTGCCAATCCAAAGTCACCAACTTTAGGTGTCAAATCTTCATCAAGAAACACATTACTTGGCTTCAGATCACAATTTACAATTGGACTTTCACAGGAGTGGTGAAGGTAATCCAATGCAGAAGCAATATCAATGGCTATATTCAGTCTTTTAATGATGCTCAATCTCCTAGATATGTCACACCCGTCCACTTTAGGATGTAACTAGTGATCCAAACTTCTATGGGGCATAAACTCGAAAATAAGAGCTTTAAATCATTGCCTTGACGATCAATGGTTGAGCAGGCGGTGATGATTCGAAGGAGATAATGCTTCTCAATGCATTGCATTCATTCAAAAAACTTTTCAAAGCTCCTTGCTGTTGAAGATTCAAGACCTTTACAGCAACAATTTTTCCATTTCCAGGAAGAGCTCCTTTATATACTTAACCAAAACTCCCTGAGCCAATCAAATTTTCATCAGAAAAGCCATCAGTTGCTCTGAAAATATCCGAGTAAGACATGCCCACTTGCAACTCTTGAGAAAGACTTGGAACAGAATGTTTCTTACTTGAGTTCCTTGCCATACAGAACAGAACGACCGAACATAATGCACTAAAAATAAGCACACTTGCAATTGCTGCAGGAAAAATTGTCCGGAGAATATGACGTTTTCCTTGCTTTTTATTTGCACATATAGGCAAAAGCAAATTTGGCATACCACCGTAAAGCTTAGCATTTCCAACTATGGAAATGGCACTTGCATTTGAAAATATGCCTCTCGTTGACACCTCTCTAGCAAAATCATTATAAGAAAGGTTCAGATACCTAAGCAACAATAACTTGCCAAGAAATTTAGGAATTTTACCTGACAAGTTGTTGCGTGAAAGATCCAGTTTTGCTATACCTCTTAAATTTTTCAAAGAATCTGGAATTGATCCTGCCAATTCATTACCTTCCAAATAGGGAATTCCAAACTGATACAACTGTTGGAAAAATTGTTAGGAAAAATGAGTTTTTCCATATTTTGAGGCATAATAATTTATTGATTAAATTGGATAATTGAGTAACAAATTATTGATTTGTACTCTATTCCATGAGATCTTTAAAACGGTATATTATATGCTCAAAATGGTT
>CANYLF011622125.1:0-15616 GCA_948193215.1 Bocquillonia castaneifolia | reverse complement strand
TATATGCTGAGCTCTAAAGATACTTGTGTAAAATCCTCACAATTCATAAATTTTTTTAAATTTGATAAATGAGCTAAAACGCTGATGTGTTAAAAACTTCATTTTACATGATTATTTTTCAATCTTTTTCTTCACCTATTTAAAATAAAAAAAATAAAATAATTAAATCTTCCTTCTGGTATAACACTTCAACTACAACAACAAGACCTTATTATAATTAAATATTCCTTATGATAAATATTAAGATATTTTTTTTTCCTCCGTTCATGTGTGGATATTTGCCTTTTTAATATAAATTGAAGTATTTATTTCATTTTAATAAGATATTTATTGAACTAAAAAATTTGAATAATGTAATACAGTACTCATCATATTAAATTACTATTTCAGTATAATTGAAATTCTATGATAACCATTATATTTTTATTTGTATATAAACAGTATTATCAGTCCTCAAATTTCTTAGATCTAAAAAATAGAGAAATTTGTGTCTTCGTTCGTGGTACCCAAATTGTTTGGCTTAACTGATGCCATTGCCATGGGAGTAGGACTGGTAATTCGGGTTAGCGTGTCATAAACGGGTAGTGTTGAGACATAGGTATAACAGAAAAATGCTCAATCCGAACACGACCCATTTAGCTAATCGTGTCAAAATTCTTAATACTAACCCAGATACGTTTATTAAATAGGTTATACGGGTCGACCCGTGTAACCCTTTTAATGTTACACATGTTATAATGTATTAAAATGTGTCGTGTTTATATGATACATTTAACCTGTTTTAACATGATCAACGGTTAAATTTTAAAAAATAATCATAGCTAATATATAATTACAAAAATTATTAAAACAAATTAAATATAATATTTTTATAATCATTAAAAATGCATAATTAAAATTTTAATATATATTAATTATTAAATTTATTTATTCATATTATTTATACATGTTTAAACGTGTCAATGGCGGGCTAGACGGGTTGAATCCGTTTAGACCTAGCTTTTTTTCGTGTCATAAATAGATTTATAATCCGAACCTATTTAACCTTAACCCGAACCCGCTTAATTTCATGTCGTTTAAATGGATCGTGTCAAAAATTGCCAGCCTTACATGGGAGGACACGACCAAGCTCTAGAGCTCTAGAGTCCCTTTGATCATTTTCACTTTAGCCCTACACTCCTTTATTTGTAGTTTACTTATTTTTACCTTTATTATAAACTTGTAATTGGATGAGCCAAAGTCATAAGCATTACTATCAACATATATCATTCTTTTGAGACGGTCCAATGGCCCGTTTGTTCATTAAACAATATCCCCATAAATTTCACTTCCTATTTAATTAGTAGTTTTTTTTTCATATTTTTATTTGTTTGTCAGTTTTAATAATTTTACGTTTATGCCTTCTTTGTAGGCATGATGCATGCATAAGACATCATATCATGGATGAAGGCTTTACTTCAAGGGTCAGTGGTTTTGAGAAATTTTACATAGCTTTTTGTTATTAATTTTCGTTGTATATTCAAGTTTGAAATTTATATTGCAATTTTTATTCTCAACGCAAAGCAATTCAACCTATAATGAAGAGTAAGTGTATGAAAAGAAAAAGAAATATAATAATAAACTTTTTATCCTTCTTTTTCCTAAAAACTCGAACACTAGAAACTATATGATACTGGAACGTTTTTTTCACAGTTCCCCCCCCTATTTACCCATGAAGCATAACTCAAATTATTAGTCAGTCCTCCAATGAACAGTGAGTGTATGAAAAAAAAAGATCTATCAATTTAATTACTATTATTTTTCTCACAGCTTTTCTCCTCTTTATAAGCTAAATGATATATTTTTATTTTTAAATCTTTTTTCCAATTTAAAATTTTCATTTTTTAAGAGAAAATAATTTTTTTTCTAATAGAAATTTGTTGCTTGATTATTTCTATAAAGACATAAACAAAGTTGTAAAGGGTCCATATATTTTATTTTATTTTGATTATTGATAATTTAGTTACTAGATTTAATAAAATAATCTATTATATTTTTAATGAGATCGGATTTAAGAAATTGTGTTTACTTTTTAAATTTTATGATATTCTATGTTATCATTCAAGCACATTTTATGATATGAGGTTTTTATAACATTCATTACTTTTCGGGTCTACTTTTAGGGTTATTGTATGTGTGCCTGTGTATATGTATGTTGGTTTTGATGTCTAATTTTGGGCACTTATGGTTTGATTAGAATAGAGTTTATGGATTTGAACGTTTTTCATGATTTAAATAATAGGTTTAGTTTTTATGATTTAAATAAAACAAAAAGGAAAAAGGACTAAAAATTACAAATATATATTTCATTCTTTCTCCCGATTAATTAAACTAACATTTTTTATATTCCTATAAATATAACTCATCCGATTTTTATCTTTCTAATATTGCTATTATTGTGTTGGTTTTTCTCACCTTTTTATTTGTTTATTTTAGGGATCCAATTGCCATTATTGTGTTGGCTTTTATTTATTTCATTATTTTATATATATAATTAAATAGTTATTTTTGCTGTTTAAATTTATATTAATGACACATGTTGTTATTTTTTAAAAAATATTATATTTTTCAATCACATTAGAGTTTAAAATTTTGTTTTAAAAAATCTCTAAAATTTATTATTGGTATAAGTTAAAAAAACTATAATTATATACATTTAGTGATATATATTTTTACCTGAATATAACACTAAATAAAAATATTTAATAATACATTAATTAATTGTTAATTTTTACTTGAAGTTTTTAGATAAATATTAAAAATATGATGTAAAACTTTTTAAAACTATTCATTACAATTAGTATTATTATTCATGTTTATTTTAATTTTTAATTGATGAATATTTATTTTACCATAATTTATATCTATTAACAAATGAAAGAAATTTATTAAACTAATTACTATTTTATTCCATAACAATTAATAGGATATATAAATATTTCACGATTAAATATTTTTTTTAATTCTTAACTTTCTAAAAAATTAAAATTATTAAAAAATATTTCTAAAACATTATTAAGAAATAAAATATATAAAAATAAATGTAATAATAGTCGGGTGCAATGCGCAGGCCTTCGACTAGTTTATTATTTATTTCTGTAATTATAAGAATACTGTATTTACTTATTTATTATTATTTCTGAAATATACCAGGACGGGCTTAACATGTATTCATTTGGCCCAATTAAATATGGGGCTTTTCCATGTGTCTCTCGATTTTCTTTTCTTTTCTTTTCCTCCTCATGTAAAACCCTAATTAATTAGCTCATGTTAACAAGGGTTTAACCTGATTTTGAACACAGAGGGGAGCAATAATGGCGGATTCAAAATCAGAGAAAAAGAGTGAACCAGTATTACCATGGATGAGATGCCCTATTGACATTAAAAAATTCGAAGATTCCTCTCTCGAACTTATTCCTTTCCTTGACCCTAGGTACTACTTTTATTTATTTTATTTAAAATAATAATTTTTTTACACGATATTATTAATATCCATTTTTTGATTTATTATTTGAATTTTCAGGTTAAAATTAGCATTAGAGAATATGAATTTCACATCATTATTTCCTGTTCAAGTAGCTGTATGGCAAGAAACAATAGGACCTGGTAATTTTGAAAGAGACATTTGTATTAATTCACCAACAGGAAGCGGTAAAACGTTAGCTTACGTTTTACCTATACTTCAATTACTTTCATCTCCTTCCACTATCAACTGTCTACGTGCATTAGTCGTTTTGCCTACACGGGATTTAGCCTTACAGGTAGTCTAATTAATTACAGTGTATATGCTTATTGTGGAGTGTAATTAATTGTTTTAATTTGTTTATGTAGAAGATCATTTGGTTTTATGCAATTTTAGGTTAAACAAGTTTTTACTGCACTAGCACCTGCGGTAGGATTATCTGTTGGTTTGGCTGTTGGTCAATCTTCAATTGCTGGTGAAATTTCTGAGCTTATTAAAAGACCTAAGCTCGAGGCTGGCATTTGTTATGATCTAGATGATCTTCTTCGTATGCAAGATTTAGTGACTTCTGTTGATATTCTTGTGGCTACACCTGGTAGGCTTATGGACCATATTAATAGTACCAAGGGATTTACGCTCGAGAACCTCCGCTATCTTGTAAGTAGCAGAAAACGTGTTACATTCCAAGTTAAAATATGGCCATATCTCTATCTTATTATGATCCAAGAATTTCTGTTATGGATTTTACTTCTCTTCTTCTTCTTCTTTTTTGTGTAGTAAAACATGTTCTTATGGTTAAGCTATTCTAGGTTGTTGATGAAACAGATCGTTTGCTCAGAGAGGATTACCAATCTTGGCTTCCTACAGTGCTCAAGATGACTAGTTCACATGATGAAAATATCTTTCCTCATGCTAACAGTTTCTTTGCTTCTACATTTGGTCCTTTGAAAACGATAAGGAGATGGTAAGTTCTGTATCTGTTTACCTTCCATCATTGTATCCACTCTCAAGTTTCTTGCTCTGGTAAAACAAGCATGGGTTTTTGCATTATATTTTACTGCAGTACGCATGTTTCTATACTTAACATGGTCATACTTGAAACTTCTTAATGCTTAAATTACACAGTAGTTACCAATCCTTGATATAGTATGATCTTTGGGGCTGGATATCTTAATTTCATTCCTTGATTAGATTTTCCCTGTCAAAAGACAAGTCAATTTTAACTTGTAATTTGCTAATTATTTTTACGTATTTGTTTCAGTGGTGTTGAAAGGGGATTTAAGGGAAAATCTTATCCTCGACTTGCAAAGATGGTTTTATCTGCCACATTAACCCAAGATCCAAGCAAACTCGCTCAACTTGATCTGCACCACCCTTTGTACCTAACAACTGGACAAAGGCGCTATCAACTTCCTGAAAAATTGGAATCCTACAGCGTGGTATTGTTTCACAACTATACTTGTAAGCTTGTACACTTTGTGATACATCTTACCAATATAAGATAATGGCTACTAATTGCAAACACACATTTGCATCTTACCATATTTTTAGTGTGGAATGTGAAAAAGATAAATGGAATGAATTCTTTGACTGTGTCACTATTGCATCAAAGTTTGAACCTTTCTAATACTACTAGCTTGTAGTATGTGGAATTTTAAAACAAGTATGCATGATAGAAAAAGTAGAAATATTTGAAAACTTCCAGAAATACGTAGCTTAATTAATTGCTCTTTCTTATGGTTGGGACATTTTCAAGGTATCAACTTCACGGTGAAACTAATTCAAATCTCACTTTTGATACAAATTTGGTAACCCTTCAATTTTTATATGGGCTTTGGAAACTTTTAACATATGACAGTAATTAACTTGTTACAATGACTGAAAGTTGGTATTTATCTTAATGGAAAACGGGGGAGATGATTCTAAATTCATAGGAACTTTTGTCATGATTGTGCAGAGAGCAGGGATCTCCTCTCTTTTTGGTAGCTTATGACTCTTGAATATTTGTATTGTAAATGGATTAGGCTTAAGTATAAAATTTTTGAGATTCAGTGTATTTTTGAGTGATCAGACTTCTCATATCTTAATTTTTTCCTTTATGCGAAGGTTTTTTTAGCACTCATATGGCATGATCGAAAAGCTTGATCCATTATAGCTTTTGACACTGGCCTACTGGCTATTAAATTCCTAGATTAATATTAAGTTAGTGTTTAGCTTTGCCCGGATGCTTTTAATCGAAGCTTCACTGTTGCTCAGCGCAGCATATTTTCCAGTCAGAATGGTGTCAAAAAAACTAAATCTTTTGAGTTCTCTCCTCAGAATAAAATTTCCACATATCTAATGCAGATTTGTGAGCCGATGCTGAAACCTTTATACCTGGTTGCTCTTCTGCAAAATTTAGGAGGCGAGAAGTGCATTGTTTTTGCATCATCTGTGGAATCGACTCATAAGCTTTGTACCTTATTAAAATTTTTTGGTGATGTAAAAGTGAGGATCAAGGAATATTCTGGCCTTCAACATCAATCTGTAAGAAGGTAATTTATCTACTCAGTTTGTTACTGCAGGATCTAAGAAAATTGTCTTTGTTTCCAAGGAGTCTTAATTGAAGGATAGATGGATAAATAAATAAACATACGTGTGTGTTTATTGGTCTCACACTCTATGCTCTTTAATGAAGAATAACAAGGTTTTGCGGCTGTTTCTAAGTTAATAAATTTGGAAAATAATGCGATTAAACACACTGCAGCAAGACCTTGAGGGCCTTTCGGGAAGGAAAGATACAAGTGCTCGTTTCCTCTGATGCAATGACTCGTGGAATGGATGTTGAAGGGGTGAGGAATGTCATCAACTATGATAAGCCTGCTTACATAAAGACATATATTCATCGGGCTGGGCGGACAGCAAGAGCAGGCCAAGTTGGGCGTTGTTTCACATTGTTACCTAAAGATGAGGTATGATGTCTGTGTTTACTACGGACTAGGAAGGTGTTGACTACCTTTCTGGCATGTTTTCAATTTTTTTGTTCCATCTTTGCAATCATAAGGATACTAAACCAAAGAAAGCTGGAGAATGATTCAGTATTGACAATCTTTATTGAAATGAACCATCATTTTAATTGTTACAGGTACGTCATTTCAGGAAACTGTTACAGAAAGCTGATAATGTTTCTTTTCCAGTTTATTCTTTGCCTTCCAGTTCCATTGAGCCTCTTCACTCTACTTATGAATCTGGTAATTTCCTGGCTTTTCTTTCATAGGATAAACTCATAATTGCATTCTTAAATTTTGGCATCAGGTTTAAGTATAGGTGCAAAATAATTGATAAAACCATTTTGGATTTGCTGATCTGGAAAACCAACTCAATTATATGAGTTCTGACAATTTTAAACCTCTACTCTAGTCCATTGAGCTAGTATTGAACTTAAGGGCCATATACAACAACTACTTGTAGATGTATCATATATCAATTGAGCTTATCCCATTTAATTTGATTGTGATATTTCTAGTATCAAATATATCAGATAGCATTGGTGATGAATCAGCACTTGTTTTCTCTGCATCTTTTTGTTTGCTCTTGCATTTAATGGCATATTCTATATAAAGAAGGTACATGGCTAAGATGTATGTTGAAAAAGATCTATAATTCTATATGATTCGGCACTTTTTTTCTCTGATTGGTTTCTCTTGTGCGACAATGAAACCATGCAACTTCTGCTTTTAAGTTGGATATCATTCGGTGTGCCCAGAACATTGAATTTTTGTTTTCTTTTTGATGTGTCAGCATTGGAGAAGCTGAAAGAGAAAGAAGCATCCAGGAAGCGCAAAATGGGTTTCAAATCTCGAGGACAGGCAAAGGAGAGAAGAAAAAAATCAACTAATGAAGGATAGCTTTATTAATCTATCTGGCTACTTTATGAGGCAAATCCTTCAGGTGCATACAGGTGAGATTATGTGCAGTGAAATTTAAGATACCTATAGACTCATTATTTTGACAAGAAAATTTCATAATATAATTCAGGTGTACAATCCCTTTTTTGTACCATTGGCAGTTATATCCAGTTCATGATTATTGATTTCCCTTCAATAAAAAAAGTAATGAAAAACTGTCATTCTGGATTTTGTGTGTGAACATGAGATATCTGCCTGTTTTCTTGAATTATTGCAGTTTAAATAGCAATTTTGTATTTAGGTTTGCTACTATACGTTTGAAATTGTAATATCCCAAGTCTAAGAGGGTTAAAATTTTTTTGTTGCACTGTAGGAAACCAAAAGAATAGGTCAAATTGCCAGTTGAACAACTGTGCAAACAGTTATGGGTTCCGAGTGATGACATTGAAACAGAACAATAGATCTTGTTAATTGAACTTTCTTCTCATAGGTGGAGAATAAGTAAAAATTGCATGATAGTTGTAAGACAATCTTAGTCTATGATCATATCAATTAAGTGATTAGATGTCATATAGGTCAAATTTCTGGGTGATTTTAGAAACTATATTTCACGGTTTCACGTCCTTTTTTCTTTTTTTGTTTATAATGAAACTCATTGGCATAATTTGATAAAATGACTAATTAGGTAAATTTATTAAGAGAAAAGGTAAGCTACAATCTGGTACGGGATGACGCCACATGGCCCCAATCAAAGTCCACTTGTAACTGATTCATGGGAGTACTGGTGGATAGGCAAGCCAAAGGTATTTCAAAATATCAACTAGCTCTGTGATTATTACTGAAAATTTCCTACAATTTACAACATCTCTAGAATAACAGAGTTACTTCATCATGTTGCTTAATTTGTGCAACTTTTGGAGGCCATACCACTTCCCTCATTGAAAAACTACAAAAGGGGGAGGACAACAAGTTGCAATGAAGCTTAAAATTGGTTCTATTTCTCAAAGACTAAAAAATTTCTTTGAACGATTCTGGAAATGTACTTGGAGTTGGTAGTGGCAGCAGTGTCTGCAGCAGCAGCAGAAACAGCATTAATGTTGGCTGAAGAATTGGGTAACCTAGCTGAAGAAGCAAAAGAATTGCTTGGGCTAACCTCTTTCTCCTCTTCATTAATTGTATCCAACATCTTTGATGCTCTATGCCTCATGACACTAATATACTGTGGTGGTGCAGCCTCTGTAATAAGCTTTGCTATGCGTGAAGTTGCCATTGTTTTCAGTATTTGGTTTGGTGATGAGCTTATGGAGAGAATTGTGATAGATGAGAATCCAGGAAGGAGGTGCTTAAGGTAGAAGAAGGCTTGTTTTGAGATGAGCATGAATAAGCTATGGGTAGATTTATAGGGAAATTTTTAGGCTTAAATTGAGTCGCTAGTCCTAATCAAAGGAACTTGAATGAAATAATATTTTGATCATTTAGTGCCGCCACCCACTTTTTGATATTAATTGCATAGCTTAATGCTTTCATGGTAGGTTAGCAGATAACCACATTGTGGGTCCATGTCTCTGTTATGTGTCACACCTTGTGTGGAAAATTGAATTATCTCTTAAGATATGGTTTTTGTTGTGATTGATAGTTTCCAAAGTTACACTTTCTGTGTTAAATAGGAGCAGCCAGTTTGTTGCCATTTTGTCAACAGATTTATTGAGATAGGAATGAGAACCCCTTGTAACTTTCTAATTACTTGAATCATAGGACATAAGAAGATACAGTTCTAGCCTGATTTGAACAGTGATGATAACTGGAAATTTCATCATAAGCTTTTCTGTCTCTTCGAGGAAGAAAAAGTCATATTTGGCTGGCTAGAATTTTTTCTTTTCACAAATCACCTTATATTCTTACCATTTTGACAATTACTTTATTAATTTGGACTCGTGTAATTATTATATGAACTCTGCATAAATTCCCAGAAGAAAATGTGAGAAATTTGTTTTGTACTGTCTACTTGTTAATGATTTAGATGTAACTTGAGATTAGGAATTTGAAACTGGTTTTCGAAACAAAATCCTTAAAAAGACAAAACAAATATAATTCAAAGTTATGAGAATAAATGCTTGATAACAATATTAGGCAACTTAATATTAAAATTAACAAGTTAATTTAGCTGATGTTTGTACTTGCAGAACTGAGAATGTCCTTTTTAGGTATTGTTTTTCTAAGTCTTGGATTGAGTGATGCCGAGAGGCCATCAAAATTTTGAGCCAGAGTTGGACTAGTCAATACGGAACTTGTTACCTACACGCCACACCTGGTATGTTATTATGGCAATAATGAGTTTTTTTTTTGCCTTTTTATTATAATGTTGAATCTGAAACTTCTATGAAGTTGCATTTTGTTTAGCCATTCTTTCAAATTGATTAGTATATGTTAGTAAATTGTTGGTTTATTACAAGGGAAGCAAGTGAGCTGTTCTATAGTGGTATGAAAAGCTTTCAGGTTCAATTATTGCGACCTATTTTAGTAACAGATTGCAGTAAATTTATGTCTTGTGTTTTAGGCTATAATCAAGTTTAACATGAACAATAGCTAGGTGGTTAAAAATGTCACTTGTTTGAAGTTTAATTCTGATTGTGATAACTAATATCCAGCAGTAGCCATTTTACATATAGGAATTGATAAATTTACAGAGTTGCCATGCCCCTAAATAGTACCAACTTAACAAGTTCACAGCACTTCAGTAACTATACTTTGCCCATGGTTTGAAACTGAATCAGTTATTTTTTTTTTCTATTTTAATGGATGAGCTGAAATTATATCTCAAGAAAGTGATTTCAGTTTAGTCCTAAAATCAACTATTTTTTCCTCTCTTTCGGTTTGAAAGTAGTTTTAGAACCGACATTAGAACGTCTTGTAAAAAACCAAATGTTTTTTCTTATAAAAAATTCGACAATATTTTATTATTCAAGTCCCACATACACACACACACTAAAAAAAGGAACTAGTGAGTTCTACTATTTTATCTTTGGAGGAATCGCGACTAAAATTTTAGACTAATTTTGGTTGATTTATAATTCTGACCAATTCTTGAATTAATAGTTATTGGTTCCAAATTTCCACCTAGGCTGGTCTACCACTAACAATTTGGAGCCGTCCTACGCTCATATTTATAGCGGCAGCAATAATTTTAGTTAACAGAAACACCAGGGAGGTTGAGGAGTTCCTTAAATATCTTTATGTTCTTGTTAGGCTGTTAGTGGAAGCACATATAAATATCTAGTTCTGATTGAAGTCTAAAAATTCCAGTTAATTTGACCATTGCAGGTTGAATTGCTTACCAAAGAGTGTTCGCTAAAGTACATAAATGATCAATGTTTTTGGACCTTGACCGAACCTAAATGCAGATACTGGCGATTGATCTATTTCAAACGAATCAAACCTTTATAAACCGAATTATTCAAAAAAACCGGGATGAACTGATTTGATTTGAATCGAATTGGTTGATGAACTAGGTAAAATCAGATTCTTAAAAATAATGTTATTTTATATATTTTGATTAGACAAGATTGAAATACTGAGTTGATTTATATTTTGACTATGAATATTTGAGTTTTCATAGTTTCATTAGTTTTCTTTTAAGTTTTTGTTCTTATAATTTGGGATTTTTCTGTAAATTTTTGTAATTTTCTATATTTTTTTAATTCATTTAAAAAAATAAAAAACGGGTTAAACTGAAAAACAACCAATTGATCGATTAAAATTCTGATTCAAATTTAAGTTTCTATTTGTATTTCACCACACAGCATGTAAATCAGAAAGCTTCAAGTTAAGGACCCAAAAAAAGATCGTCAAAAATGATGATAACATAAAAACACACACTCCATCAATAAACACTTTAAATGTCACGATTACCTTTATTTAATACTCCCTCCATTTCCTTTTGACTTTAGGTTTCTATATACATACTAAGGAAGCTAATAATTAGCCTACTTTCTAGTATTAGATTACAATATTACCCTTTGACTAAAAACTCTAGTTTTGATAATGTAAAATTAATAGGGATAAATTTGGAAAAACAGCATTTAATAATATGTTGGAATGCGAGAAAGACATATTTTGGAATAAAATTTTCTTCCTAAAACTTTAAATATGTAGGAATGGAGGGAGTATATAAGTTTGTTGAAACCAATATTAGAATTAAAATCTAATACTACAATTAATAAGAATATATATGACATTTAAACACTTTAGATTATAAATAACGGTTTATACTTTGGAGCAAAGAAAGCCAAAAAAACTGCCAATCAATTTGAGACGGATGTGTAGCATTTTTTTTGGTATAGAACTCCATAGTTGTATATGACTTCCTTCAAATATTTAAGTCTTGAAATGCTAGTTATTGGAAAATATAATTTGAACTAAAATCTTCCATAACATTAAGAAATTAGATAGCATTTGCGTTCTTGAAATGGTAATGGTTGTAGCAACTCGAAAAAGAAATGCGTTTTTTGTCTATAAAATATCATCAAAGATGAACCAAGATTATATTTAGTGTAGGCATAAACATGAAAAACTCACTATAGAAATCAATCAATTGTACATTTTGCAATCTTATTAATCAAAGTTGAAATGAGATCAAGAACTAACCGTGTATTCTTGTGGAAGGCTGCTAACTGTTCCAATGGAGGTACAAAATCACATGCATAAAGGGGAAGCAGCCAAGTCTTGAATTATGGCCGTATAATGGTGATGTTGATGCCTCAATGATTATGGATAACGGATCATTACTCATTTCACTATATTTACTCAGTTGTAATTGGAATTTATCTGTGTTGAGACAAACCCCAGAAATTTCATTGCCCTCTTATCCATGGCAATGAAAAGTTATTGAACTGCGCAGACGAGGACCACAAAATTTAGAAGTTCAAATTTCGTCCTCCTTCCAAGTTCAACTCATCCATTTTGAATAACTTTGTTATTTCAACTTTACGTATTCTTATCTCACATGGGGCTTTAGACTTCATAAAAATAGGTGATTGTGTTGGATCAAAAGAAGACTAACAGGGCGGCAAAGACAGAAAGCAATGTGTGTTAATTGGGATAAGGACTCTAAAAGGGACCATGTGTTTCTATTAGGTTCATTCAGAAAGTTTGATTTTGATGCCATGCATAAATTTATACATGTTATGTTGCTTGTTAGTAAACGTGTTATAGCTGAATATGTAGACTTCTAGTAGTTTTAGCTTTCTTAGAACTATTTGCATGACGATCACCATCGTAATAATGGGAGGAAAAAAGAATATAACTTGGAGTTGCTGATGTACATTTTTACCCATGGCAGGCAAAGATGCAGACCAAGATGTGGACGAGGCATAAGCAAAGACAAGTGTCGACTTTTCATCTTTTTTTGGTTTTAAGGTCTATTCACATGAAGTGGATTTTGGTTTTTTGTTCAGCATGTTTTTGACTTGAAATGTGTGAGACTAGAGAATGAAGAATTGAAGATGATAAATGTGTATGTATGAAATTACGACACGTTAAGAGATTTGAACGACTAGTAATGCCATTCATGCATCCATAAGTACAGCCCTGCCGACGTAGAAGCAAAGTTTAGACACTAGGGGAGGCTCTAACAATTAACATGGAAAACGAGATATCTGTATTTTGTTTGAGTCTCTGCCCGAGCACTTAGGTTATGAAGGTAATCATGGGTTTGAATAATGTTGGTGTTATATCCTTTTCCTCTTAATTTGTTGAAAGATAAGTAAGGTGCCAAAGTTGTGTACTAAAAGGCGTCTTTTGGCATCGTACATGGTCCAGTTTAACCCGTACCTATTTCTACGTTAATTACCATTCAGGCAGGTGCTCACATGTTCTTTTACCTCCTTCCAGTGATGAGCGGCAGATTAAGAATTTTCTGACAGTGGCAAAGTTGGCTAAGGGAAGGAGAGAGAAATAGTGTTAGTGCGGCGGAAAAGAACCAAGGAAGGGCATAAGAGGGTAGGGGACAAAAGGGCCGAGGGAGTGAATAGATAAGGGGCTGCCGAAACACTCCTTGAGGAATTTTTGAGTGGTAGGGGTGGCCAGCCACTCAAGGTGGAATTAGAATGAAATCAATCATTGAAAATGTGCAATACAGTGAGGGGATGGTAGAATATTTACTTTTTAGAGGACCATTACATGAAAATATAAAAGCAGTATAACAACATTTTTCTTTTTTGAGAGGGCGGTGGCCCGACTAACTACATGCTAGTTTTGTCTCATGATAACTCTTTACTCTATTTTTTTTTGACCCCAGGGGTAGATGCATGTAGGATTCTTGAACTCCATATTTGTTTTTTTCTTAAAAAGCTATATATTATATATGTATAGCATATATATTGGAACTTATTCACCTCGTATTCAAATTAAAAAGGGACCCAATCTCCTCTTTTTTTTTTGGTTAAAAAGGGACCTAATCTTACTCACTAAAATTCAATGTATTAAATTATTAATCAAATAATTTTTATGATTGAGTTTATTATCAATTTTTTTTTTGTGTTTATTAATGATCAAATAGTGATTTGTAGGCAATACTCAATAAAGAATAAATTTTTTATTTAGAAAGATAAAACATTCATTTAAAAATAGTCATACATTATCTATAACCTAAAACACAATTGTAATTTAAAACATTAATATAAAATTTGATTATTTGCATCATTAATTACAACTTGATTGTGAGTTTTTTAATAGGCTTGCATATTTTCAAAGCATGAATCTATATCATGTGTTATAATATATAATATAGCAATAACAAATCATAAGTTGATGGAGTAGATTGAACTCCTGTAAAAGAGGATAAACAAACTCATAAGAAAGAAGACAAATAAAACTTTAGAAAAACAGAGTAAATTTAAATTGATAGATGAGCACTAATGTATTAAAATAAAAAAAAATGATGTGAAATAGGTTTGTCATTGATTAAAGAACCGACAACCTTTGAAAAACATCACAACTTAGGAAATAAAAAATATATATAAAACACTTTTAAAAAAGAGATAATATTAACGACCACTAAAATAACAATGTATACAAAAAAATAAATATAGAAGTAAATAAATTCAAAAAATTATTATTAAAAGTTTAAAAAGTTATATTTATTTAATAATTGAAGGTTTAATTTTTTAATTTTTAATTTATAATTTAATTAGTATGTAGATTTTTTTATTGGTGAATTATATAATTGAGACATTAAAAGAAAGAGATAATAATCTTATATATCCCTAAATTTAATGTAAATTTTAAATATATAATAATTTTAA
This sequence comes from Bocquillonia castaneifolia, assembly GCA_948193215.1. Classification (NCBI taxonomy): domain Eukaryota; kingdom Viridiplantae; phylum Streptophyta; class Magnoliopsida; order Malpighiales; family Euphorbiaceae; genus Bocquillonia; species Bocquillonia castaneifolia. The sequence goes on along the minus strand of CANYLF011622125.1, from coordinate 926 downwards.
AAGTGTTTTAAATATATTCTAACATTTTGACCTGTTTCAAATATATTCAAGCATGTGTTTTGATAACATAGCATGCTGACATGACAATATTTTATACATGTGACTGTCAAAGCACCAAATTTTAGAATATACTTGAAATTTGCACTAAAGTTTGAGATATATTTAAAATCTGCACTGAAGTTTGGGATATATTTGAAATTTTATTAAAGTTTGGGAAATATATAAGTGTGTCATATTAGTTCAGATATAGAGTTGGATATATTCGAAAGAGATTGGAAAGTTTAAGGGCCAATTTGAACTTTTGAAAATATAATATATTTGAAATTTGCATCAAAATTGAGATATAAAAGACTATTATATCCCTAAAAGAAATAAATTCTATCGCGATTGAATCTAATGTTTTATAAGTTAGCAAAATAATTGTTTTTAACCACAACTATATCACATTTGAAAAATATATCTTGAACTTTATTTGTTTTATAATTTGGCAAGGTGGATCTCGAACTTGAAATCTTCATCCCCTACCCAAGTGGATTGGTATATATCTTAAATTTAAAATTTTGAGATATATACCAATCCACCTTGGTTGCATTTATATTATCTTTATAGGTGGGGGATGAATATCTCATGTTTGCGATCCACTCTTACCAAATTATTAAAAAAAAAGCTCAAGATATATTTTTCAAAATTTTGACAAATTGATATATAATTTTTTCAACTTGTGAAAAATCTATCCAATTATCAACTTAGATACTTAATTGATAAAAATAAATTTGTATTTTATCGAGAAATCTTACCTAAACCGGCTCTTCATGGACCTGACTCACATAAACTCCACCACCTTAAAATTGTAAAAAGCATCCATATAAGTATGGGTTCATAAAGATCTAGTCCAGGTAAGAATTTTCCTTATATTTTATATCAAA
>CANYLF011621967.1:0-18141 GCA_948193215.1 Bocquillonia castaneifolia | reverse complement strand
TATGCTAAATTTAACATAAGAAATAGCATTGCATTGGAGCTAATTCTTCTATTATAATGCTAAATTATAACATTGACACTCCAGTATAGCATTGGATTGAAGATGTTCTTCCTAAGTTCTTCAAAATAAAAATTTTAATGTCGATATTGCACACAAAAATGTTATTTTCCAAAATTCTTAACAAATTTAATGTCGAATAAAAAGTACAAAAATGTATGCTAAAAACTCCGATGGATTAGTAATTATAAGTACAAAATGTCAACTTTGCACAATTTGTTTATTAATTTTTAATTAAAAATGAATATTAATAGATTTTTTTAAGAAAAATATTGAATATAAATAAACTAAATATATTCTTAATCAAATTAAAAATAAATAAAACAAAACAAAAACAAAAAGAATTATGCAAAGTCCAAAACAGAGAACAGTTTTTTAATATAAAAACCAGACAGACAAAAGCCCAATTCGTATCTAATTTCATCTTCAGTTTCTTCTCGTAACTTAAAGAAACGCGCGTACCCAATAAAAACCCAGAAGAGCTTAATAGTAACTTTCAATTTTGCTGCAATAAATAGAAAAAGAAAATCCCATTCTTGGATTAGTTAACAATAAGAAGAAGAACGAAAAAAAACTTTTTATTGCGTGGTATGTTATTTTTTTATTTATCTTTCACTCTCAAGTTAATTGTTTTATTTGATTTTAAATTGTTAACAGAATGATATAATTTAAGCTTTTTTGTGAGCCTTTTATGCTGCTGTATTGGTAGGGAATTTCTGAGTTTATGTGGGATTTTGATATGGGGTTTTTAGGTTTAGATTGATGAAAGATTATTTGGGCTGGTGAGTTTGATACTTTCTTTGATTCGTGTATCATAAAGGAATGATTTTTATCTATCTTTGGAGAATTTGAGAGATACCCAGTTCATGTAACTGTGATCTTGTGACAATGGTGAGGCTTTTTGGATGTTTCTTTTGTGGGTTTTCTTAAGCTTCTGCTTTTGTTTGGTGATCTTTTTATTTTTCTTTTGATTCCCAGCTGCAAAAATTTGTAGTGTATCAAGTTGTGATAGTTAGGTGATGACTGAATACAGTCTTGTAGAATCATTAATGAAGGTGGCATTTTGTTTTGGTTTACATTGCAATGATGCTTTTCTTTTGGTTTACTTTAATGTGGGAATGGAGTTCATTGTTAGGATGAATAGGGTTTTTGTAAGAGGTTTAAGAGTAAAGAATGTTAAATTGTTAATTATGGTTTTTAAATCTTAGCCACGACGGCGTTGCTATTTGAGGTATATAGTGAATTGATTTTTTAGCCTGCTGTATGCTTTTGTGTGCACTTGTTTGGTCCTTGATAGATGAAGTATATTTTCCATTTTGTGCCAATGCTATCTGTAGGAATCTTTTGGAAATGGAAAGCACTTTATTTTGAAATTTATTGTATTTTGGGCATCTTTTGTATGTACAAGTGTTCGCCTTTACTGATTTTATTTCGTTTTGAATTAATAACTAATTGGCTGTCTGGTTAGCACAGCTGTGTCCACGTACATGCTTGTTTTTTTTTATGGTTATTACGTTAATGACTTAGTAATTTTAGGCATTTTTTTTGTAACGTATCTTTATCTATCTCGAAACTGAGAGGTGAATAGGAAGTGCATTGTTGTGGGGGAGTAGAGGTGATGCAATAGAGATGCATTGTCTTTTATTTTGCTTTTGCGTTAACTACTACTGCTTTGTCTAGCTTCTAAACATAGTGAATATGGTGCAAGGAAAATTCTTTTTGTCATTTAATTCTTTTCTAATCTGCTTGGATGTGAAAAAGAAATATTTTCAACAATGTGGGTGTGACTATTCTCTCTGATCTCATAACATTGAGCTGTTATGCTCAATGTGCCATTAATTTTGCATGTTTCCCAAAAAACGTTGTAGACAGAAATGCTTGTCAGATGTTGTATTGAGCTCTATGCATCCAGGGTTCATTTCAGAAACACTTAGGAGTAGTATTATCTAAAGCCAACAACGTTGAACCATTTAGCGCTGACCCTTGTCTTAAACCATGCTGTACATGGAGATGTCTAGAAGGGAAGGATTATGAATGTTTGATGTGTAGACTTGGAAGTCCACATGTAAAAAAGATCAAATAGAGGGAAAAAAAAATAGACAGAATGTAGTGTTGATGGTTTTTATCTAGAAAATTTAGAATTCAAAAGATTATTCATTGGATCTGATCAGTTGTGTCAATCAGCACATCATGAAATGTTAGTGGGACTCCACATTCAATTATTGAATGTTTCTTGTCTGTATGGCAATGTGCCAAAGGCAACATATCTAAGTATCTTCTTCACAACGATAAACAGCTATAACGTCTGCTGGAAGAATATATGGATACTATGCATAATACCTTGTGTCTATGTTACCTGGGTAGGCCTTTATGCTAGCTTGTAATCCCTGTGCACAATCTTACGTGTATCTTCCCTCTTTACTGAAACTGCTGGGCTATAGAGGAAGTTCATCTAATTTAATTCTATATATTTACAATGACTCTGTTTCTATTTAAAATTAAATTAGTGGACTTTTTTTTCCATGTATGCTTTTGATGATATCTACATGCTAATACAATGGTAAGCTTTTTGTTGGCTTTTAGCTGGTGTTCAGAGCATGCTACATCGCTGAATGGCGAACAATCCTCCATATTCCAGTATGCAGGTAACATTCCATATTGAAAAGAAGAACTTGCATACTTCTTATATATGACAGGAGGCTTGCTGGCTTTTCATGTAACTCAGTTAGTTCATTTGCTAGTCTTGGCTCTTGACCATTGAGAAATTCAGACAACATTATGATTTTTTCGCCCAATTTTGAGGGAAGTTTTTTCAACAGTAGAAAGGGAGGACTTTCCTTTTCATACTCTGAGCCTCATAATTGCTAAGAATTGGCATTGTTGAGCATTTATTGCGGAGAAATTTTTTTTTTTGAGTGCTCTGGGAAAATTTTAGCAAGTGTCACTATGAACTGTGAGTTCATCTTAGAAGTGGCATATTTTTCATTTCTCCTCTTAGATGTAAATGAATTTTGAGTTGTAGTGCAACAAAGACATGAGTTATTGCTTTCTCATTCTTTGTTGCTATCTGTCCACAAAAAAAATGACTATAAAGTTCTTTTATAGATGTGTTAGTTTAACTTTTTAATTAATTATCAGCAGGAAGAAACAATATTCTTTATTAATAAAAAGAATTAATTAAGGTTAACCTTTTTTTTTATCAATACTTTTTATTTGGGAAAGTTGGGGGAAGAGACTGAAATTCATTGTAACAGCAATTTGCCTATGATACATTGGAGAACAAGCTTGCTTTCATTATTTTGTTACTGTGTGTTCATTATCTTATCCTTAATTACTCATGCCGTAAATGGCCTTTCTCTGATCCTAAATGTTTTTTTCCCATCTATCTTGTATGAAAGCCTCTTCAGCCTCCTCTAGCTGGCTCCATGGATCCTCCCAGAAATTTTGTTCCACCCATACCTATGCAAGTAATATTTCTCAACAATCGACACTTTTATGGCATATACTCCTGTTGCTTAGATTAGATTAGACACTGAGAAACCTTTTGTCGATCAATTATCACTGCAGTTCCGACCGGCCATTCCAGTTCAGCAGCCACAGCAGTTCATTCCTGTGCCTCCTCCACATTTCCAGCCTGCTGGTCGTGGTGTCCCTGTGATGAATGGTGGATTCCCTTCTCAACCGCCCCAGTCCCAATTTCCTCAGTCAGTGCAGCAATTACCTGTAAGACCTGGACAACCGGGCCAGACTCCTCCACCATCACAGGCCATTCCCTTGCCAAATGCTCAGCCAATCAGGCATGTTACAGCTGGATCGTCACTGCCTCCACCAAGCGTTCCAACTTCAATTAATTATGGGCCTGGTGTAGGTGGCCCCGGAGCACCTCTCTCTTCTTCATATACTGTAAGATTGTAGTCCTGCCCTTCTTTAGTAATTCTTATTTTAGTTAATATCTCTTGTATTAACTGAATATCTATCTTTTTATCAGTTTGTGCCATCATCTTATGGACAACCACCAGCACCTTTTAATACTGTAACTCAGTATCAGCCAATAACTCAAATGCATGTGCCTGGTATTCCTACTGGAGGACAGACTGGGCCATCATCTGCAATTCAGAGTGCTGCTCCTATTACACCTTTGCAGCTCAATGGTGAACAATCTTCAATTAACACTGCTGCAGTTCTGGTGGGAAAATCTATCTCAGCCTTACCCTATTATGTTATCGTTCTACATTGTTTTTGCTCTTTCCTTGTCTCAATAGTTGTTCATTCTAATTTCTTCACACTGCTGCCAAATTATAATTTCACAGACAACAGATGTCCCTCCCACTAAGAGCATGGAGGAGTCCACAACAGACTGGAAAGAGCATATAGCTCCTAATGGAAGGAGGTATGTGGTTCCAATAGATGCTGGCTATTTAAGGTGTTTGCTATTGACTTCCCTTGGTGGTTGTTTTTTCTAAATTGACAGTGGAGTATATTTATCATGGATAAACTAACATCCCATTCATATTGCTTCTCTGATACTGCAAATTTGATCCTCTGAACAGAAAATATAATGCAATGTTCTGTAGTTCTTAACCTAATTGATCTAGAGGCCTATATGAGATGAAGATGCTCTTTTTTTCTATGTTTTTTAGCTTCTTTGTGTGGTTGTAAAAGTGTTCCATGTGAATGGTTGCTTGTTACACTGATCTGATTTGATGCATCATGCAAAGTTTTCCTCAGAAGTTCTTTTCTCATTTTCATTTTTGATTCACAAATTTTCTTTTGATGACTTCATAGGATCCTTTATACTCCAAAACCCTATTATTGTCCAACAATGCCCAAGGCCAATGCGTCAAATAATGTCAGCAACTTTAGGTGCATGGATCTGAATCCCAATGCACTGTTGCTTCGCTATTGAGCTTTCACTTCATTAATTTACTTTCCACAAGGCACATCACTCAAAATTTAAGAGCCGCATAGTCTTAGATACCATCATTTTTCTATCAATGTACTTCATTACTTCACAAGCATGGGTGCAGTCAGTAGGCTATTAACCAATGATGTGGCACAGGCAACATATGAGTTCTTTCAGCAGTCTCTGCTACTTTTGATTAAGAGGGCATCTAGTTGCCATTTTTTAGAGTTTTTTTCATTATTTTATCATCTTATTTGTACATTAATGTGTTTGTTTTTGGACAAGGATTTGTTATCTTAGAATGCTTTTGATGCTTTATTAATGGCTTTTTAAAACACATCTTTCTGAATATCTTTATATTGGCTTGATGTTTAGGTATTACTACAATAGGAGGACAAGACAATCTAGTTGGGAGAAGCCTGTTGAGTTAATGACACCCATTGAGGTGAGAATATGCTAGTGATATTGTGTAGCCTCTTAACTTCCTCATAGGTTGTTGCCATCATCTTACTGTGTCGAATTGTGTGATCATATATGTTTTGCTTCAAATTTTGTGCACAATTGTGTTAAGCTTCACTGCGTTCAAGTTTCTTGTTATTTATTTTTGTTCCATTCCTATCTATTGATCCTCACGCACATTTATACAAATCTAGTGACTAGTGAGTGAAACCTGCCACATCAACTCATTGTTTAGGTCTAGATTTTCCTTCAAGCAAATAATTTTGCTTTTGAAATTTTTTGTCTCGTTGAGGCTTGCAAGGGATTGGTTGATGGATTGTCAGATGTTGGTCTTTTCAGTGCTTTAGATAGAAGTTTGAGGGTGAAACTAGAATCTTAGGACGGGCCAAAACGGAAATGAAGTCAAAATGTCACTAAAACAATTAGTCAGTAATAGGCTATTGTATCTATAATACACTCCATCTGCTTTTTTATGTTTCATTGCTATAGGGTATTTGTCTTTAGAAAAGCTTACAATCTTTTTTTAGGGTGTTATACGTAAAAAATAACATCCTTTTTGTTTGTTCTTTTCCCTTCGTCCTTATTTTTGAATTTCTGCTTGTGCACTTGGTGCTGATTGGCAATGTGTTGACAATCTGGCTACTACTATATTGTACAGTCTGGTGAGAGGGTTGTAGAAAGAAAATATATCAGTAGTTTGGTAGAATAAAAACGCATTAGAACTTTCAGAAGGTTGACTTATACTTGTGATTATTTAGATGCCTTTTCTTGTCTGATTTTTCTTTCATGAATCCCTGTTCAATTACTTCTTATGCACTCCTGAAGGGCTCACGTATGGTAAGTATACCTGAGGTACTATAAAGCATAAAAGTTGTCTTCTGCTGATACCTGTTATCATAGGTTTAGTGGTATATAGACTCCTAAAATTCTGATTGAATTCTTCTTATATTCCTATTATCCAAATATACCTTGCGTGACTTCCATAGCTTGAAAGGTGCTTACAGGTACATGCTGTGCTACTCTATTGAGAGGTAGGATATGCTGTGGGTCTTTGCTGCTTGCACTACCTACTTTGTAGCTTGAATGTTAGTAATTTCCGTAATTTGTGTTATTTATTGGTTATTATGTTTTCCGTTGAATGAATGCATTTATCTTCATTAAGCACCAAACAGGTTATTTTTGTTATATTTGACAATAAAAGTCAGCATCTTTATCAGGTCATAGATTTATATCAGTTCTGTATTTTTTAGAATTTTATTTTAAATTTATGACTTTAACCATGGTTTAAAGGTCACTAATTGATACCCTTACCTCCTAGCATATTGTTTTATGTTCCAGTAATTAATGCAAAATACAAAATTCAGGTTTTAGCTCAGGTTTTTTGTTTTGTAAATGCCATGATGGTTGAAGCCTGTTTGGGACTCTGGTTTAAATGGGCAAAAAAAGGTTTTGGCGTAAAAATCAGTTTTCTTGGATGTTCTGTTAAATCAAAACTCGGGTTTTAGAAAAGCATGAAAACTGATGTTAATAAGTTCCTGGTATTTGATTCCTTTTGGCTTTGTCATAAATCTTTGTTGTATGTGAAAGAAGCATGTCCATAAAGTAAATGTAGTTCAGAGAAGATTGCTGCTAAATGAGAAAGCAAAAGGAAACTAGATAGCGGGCTTCAGTTACTGAATGGCTGTATTCATTTCTAAGTTCTTGAAAGCAATCAATAACAACTTGATAATATATGCTAGAGCAGCTAGACTGTTGTTGAAAGTGTTTCTGGCAATGCCATTCCATGTCCTATAGCGTTTCTGAAAGTAGTCATTAATTTTCCATTTGTTTTTTTTATGCATTTTGACTAATTTGCATCGTGGAATAAAAATTTTTGAATTTATCATATATCAATTGGAGTTTCTATTCATCCATTTATTTCTTTTATTGTGGCAGAGAGCAGATGCATCAACTGACTGGAAGGAATTTACAAGTCCTGAGGGAAGAACGTGCGTGATTTAGTAGATAGTACATTCATACTATTGAGTTCCTGAGGCCATTCCCTGTTAGCAATCTTTAATTTATTTGTGATGTTATTCTGTATGTTCATTAATCTCCTGTAGGTATTACTACAACAAGGTTACGAAGCAGTCAAAATGGGAAATCCCCGAACAATTGCAGGTTTCCATTCATAGACCTGTTTATTGGCTGTATCTATTTTATTATGTTGTTTTGAAGGTTTCTTCTATTTACTTCTGCTTTAAAACATCTGCTTCCAGTTTGCCCGCAAACAAGTTGATAATGCATCTATAGCACAGACTGAAACCTCGGCAAATTCTCATGCCCAAGCTTCTGTCCCTTCATCTGTGGATGAAACACCATCTACGGCAGATTCATCATCTATCACAGCTCAAGTGATACCCACAAGCCCAGTTCCAGTCACTCCAGTTGCTGCTGCTGGTAATTTGCAATCTCAGCCAGCTTCTGAATCATCAGCCTTACCTGTTCCAGGATCTTCTATAAGTAACACTTTAGATGAAGTTCAGACAACTGAGAATAATGTTTCCACTGTTTCGGGAAGTTCTGAAGCAACCACCACAGTGGTTGATTCCTCAACTGCACCAATGTATTGTATTCTTAAATTCTTATTTCTTTTAATATTATTAAACATTGTTCAATATTTAAGTGCAGTAGGGCGTGGCTATGACACTGATGGTCTCAAATTCTCAGGATTAACTCCAGAAATGTTTTAAATCTAGATGATCCGAGTTCTGCAATTAAAGCTGCTGCACAAGAGAAAGAGGTATCTGTTTGTTTGGTAACATGGTATTTATTCCTGGGGTGCTTTATTACTTGCTTTACAAGGTTAATGCTTCACAGGAAGCTGCAAAAGACGTAGCAGCAAGTGAAAAAGTAAATAATACTCCATTGGAAGAAAAAACAATTAGTCAGGAGCCCATAACTTATGCTGATAAGCTGGTATGTTGTTGAACTGCCCATATTCTGCTCAATTATTGTGACTTTTCTGGTTATTAGCATTTCAATCTTACAATGTTCTTCCTACATTAGGAGGCAAAGAATGCTTTTAAAGCACTTCTGGAGTCTGCAAATGTTGGGTCTGACTGGACCTGGGACCAGGTCGATCTACATTCTTTTAAATTCGTGTCTCCTTTCTGCGTCTCCACTTTTAGGAGTATTGACTTTTCTGCCAACCATGTCAGGCCATGAGAGTGATAATTAATGACAGAAGATATGGTGCACTGAGGACTCTTGGAGAGCGGAAGCAAGCATTTAATGAGGTAATTCTGCATTTGCTGACTTAATCAAGGTTCAATATGTTGGTCGGTTAAGATTCAATTTTGGACAGTTCTGCATTATGTATTTTCTGGAATGAGCATCTTGCTGTTTATCATGACTGCTCTTTACATAAAATTTATCTGGACCTTATCTTAATGTTCCAGTACTTAGGTCAAAAGAAAAAACAGGAAGCTGAAGAAAGGCGAATTAAGCATAAAAAAGCAAGGGAAGAATTCAAGAACATGCTAGAAGTGAGTTGTTTGGATTCTTCTTTCCATTTGATCCATGTATCAAAATTGTATATCATCTTTAACTAGAGTTCTTTACAGGAGTGTAAAGATCTGACATCAACAATGAGATGGAGGTTTGTAGATCTAATGGTGTTCTAATTTTTTTTTTTATATATCTTTTTGTTAATGGTTGCTTGTATTCTTATAACTTCTCCTGGCTATTTTGATGACTGTTTTACCATTCAGCAAAGCAGTGACAATATTTGAAAATGACGAGCGTTTCAAAGCTGTTGAACGAGAAAGAGACCGCAGAGATCTATTTGATGCTTTCTTGCAGGAACTTGGAGAAAAGGTAAAGACTTAATTAGCTTGGCCACTCTCATATGTACAGAAATTTTTTGTGCTTAGATTATAATTGTAATACTCTTTTCTACACCATTAGTTTTCCATCATGTTACAACTGTAATCATCTTTATGGGGTGTCTTTGTATCCCACCTTCAAAATAAGATATGCAGTTGGTATAATAAGTCTAGAGGTAGTAGGTGCCCTCATCTGACCAGAGAGTGCTTTGAGTTCAACATTGTTTTATTAAATTTTTGTGACATGGTTTTAATACGTTTCTCATGTTCTTTACACTTTCATTTTACTACTATTACACGTTCTTAACAATGTACATGAGGATTGCATGGTACTATCATCATGAACTGTAGATTTCTTATATGATGAATATAGGGGCGGTTGAGACCAAAACTAGTGTTAAAATATTGTTTAGAGTTTGTTCAGTGCCCAATAGTGATATATGTTCAGAAAATAATATGAATGTTAATATGCTCATTATAAATTGTCCTCAAGGGTCATGTTTGAACCATGATAACAGTATAGCAAGCTGTAGCTTGAAGTTTAAGTTATATAATTTGCATGCTTTGAGATTTCTTGTGTTGGATATGTGGTTACTGGTTAGGAACGAGCGAAGGCACAGGAGGAGCGCAAGCGGAATATTGCAGAGTATAGGCAGTTTTTGGAGTCTTGTGACTTCATCAAGGTAAGTTCCTGTGTAATTTGCTTTTGTGGGTTTCTTTTCAGCTTGCGCAACTTTCATTCACCTGTCATTCCTTGCAGGCAAGCACTCAGTGGCGCAAAGTTCAAGATAGGTTGGAGGCAGATGAAAGGTGTTCTCGTCTAGAAAAAATTGATCGCTTGGAAATTTTCCAGGTATTTTTTTTGTCAATTGAGCTATATAAGCTTCTATATGTTTTTTGTGTTAATATTAAAGTGATTTTTAGGATTATTTACGTGATTTGGATAAGGAAGAGGAGGAGCAAAGGAAGATCCAGAAGGTGCTAAAATTACTTGCATTTTTGTGTATCATTTAATTCTGCAACTTGCAAATTATGCTCTCATTTCAATTTTTGCTTGTTATCAAAACAGGAAGAACAAAGAAAGGCAGAGCGTAAAAATCGTGATGAATTCCGCAAGCTGTTAGAAGAACATGTTGCTGCAGGCACAGTGACAGCTAAAACACACTGGCGTGATTACTACTTGAAGGTCATCTTTGCTGTTGCTTTTTTTTTTTTTTAAATTTCTATCCAAATTAAATTATTTAGTTCTGACTCTGCCTGTAGATGTGTTTTTGCACACTTATGTTTTAAATTTATTCATCATTCAGGTAAAAGATTTACCTGCATATCTCACTGTGGCATCAAACAGCTCAGGTTCAACTCCCAAAGATTTGTTTGAAGATGTTTTGGAGGAGCTAGAGAAGCAGGTATTTTGTAATTATCATAATTCTGAATTCAACTCATGGCCTTTGGAACTTTTGACTTGCTTCAAGAAGTAGCAATCTAGTAGAATAATGTGCTGCCATGAACTTAGTGTTAATACACATGCTCTATCCTGTTTCATTTTCACTTTGATGCTTGGGCTTCCTTGTACACTACTATGCTAAGCTCCACGGCTTATATTGCTAGTCTTGCCTTCTTTATTGAGTCGTAAAGACTTTATAATTATCAATATTGGAGTATTCTTACGTGTTCTCTTCGAGTCCTTGTCACTAATGCTTCATTAAACTAAGTAGAAATCAAGCACTGCTCTAATATATGAATGTTTTTCTGTTCATTAAATGTTGATCCTTGATTCAACACTTAAGTTTTTCCAATAAAGATTCGGGGCCTTGGTGGAAATTCATGAAAACAACTTCCTTGCAAAGAAGAGATCAGGCTGGAATGTCCAGCCCACTCTTACCTCATGCCTACACAATTTTTCCATTGATTAGGCCATGGGGTTTGGTTTTCAAGTAAAGAAACAAGATGCATCTATTGTGTGCTAAAAGTCTATTGTAAATGTCTACTAGTTTCTAGTAGCTTCATCTGTTGGTTGTTTGTGTTTGGTTCTGGGCTCTCTTTGATTGGTTTTGGTGTTACTTGCCTGTGCCAAATTTTATTTACAGTATCATGAAGACAAGTCTCGGATAAAGGATGCTGTGAAGTTGAAAAAGGTATGAATATGATCCTCAAATGTTAGATTTTTCTTGTACCTTTTCCATTCTCTTGGAAGTCTGACATGCTGGCAAGTTTTCAGGTTTCTATGGCATCGACCTGGACCCTTGATGACCTGAAGGCTGCTATTATGGAGGATATTAGCTCACCACCTATATCAGATGTGAACCTGAAGGTATTCATTTTTCTTAGACTAATTGATATTTTTTCTTTTGTCACTATGTTGATCTCCCTCGTTTAGTTTTGTGGAGTGGAGTTGTTTCTTTTTCCTAGGTCATGCCAACGCTTGAGTGGCTTGGGTGAAGTTACCCATAGGTAGAGTCCTTGGCTGCTCCCTAAATAATAAAAACAAAAGGAAAAAGGGAAGAATAAAAAAAGAAGTGAGAATAATTAAAAAAAAAGAGATACAGGAAGGATGGTAGGGCTGGGGAAAAGGGGGGGACACGGTGATAAGAGAGAACCAGGAAAGAAAAAGGAAGAGGGAATGGATAATGCCCGCAGTTGGGCATCAAATTCATGTGCATCAAGTGCATTATCCAGGAAACTTATTGTTTATGCTTCTGTCAAGTGAATCAAGCCCAAGCCACAAATTTACAGAACAACACTCTGACAGTGACCAATATTGCAAGGGATACCCTAGTATCATATGATTATTTTCTGATGTGATGCTTTACCGCATTGTAGATAGTTTTTGATGAATTGCTGGAAAGAGCCAAGGAAAAGGAGGAGAAAGAAGCTAAAAAGCGTAAACGTCTTGCAGAAGACTTTCTGAATTTATTGCATTCTATCAAGGTGCATCTTTGCTGTTCAATATAGTTGATTTACAGGATTGAGGTTTGTTCCTGCTGACCATCCACGTGCTTATTTTACAGGATATAATTGCTTCTTCAAAGTGGGAGAACTCTAAAGAACTTTTTGAAGGTAGCCGAGAGTTCAGGTATTGATCATTATGTTTGCAATGATAATTATTTTTTGTTGAAAGTTTATATTCTGTTAAGTTTGTACTGATGATAAAATAGTTTTCTCTTGGGTTGGCTGGAAATCATGTACATTATGAAATTTGTGCTAATATTTCAGAGATCTGTATCTATGATATTTCTTTTGTTAAAAGAAATTACATTAAGGAAGAAGGAATACCCTCTTGGAGAATAATATTTTTTAAGATTATCCGTACTGAAAATAAGCAGCACAACTAAAGAATTATAAACGAAAACCTCCTAGAGCCAGAAACTTACAAGATAGAGAAAACCATTTTCATAACAGCAAATTAAGACACACAACCTTATCCTATAAAGAAAATAACTGAAAAGAAAAGAAAATGTGCTCATTTTACACCATCTCAGTACTCTTGAAAGAAATGCAATCCAAAGAACATAGTCTCAAAATAAAGAGTGCCCATGCTTCTCCATCTCAGTACTCAAAAAATAAATGCAGACCAAAGAACTTCTCTTCTGTACCATAAGATCCTCTCAATTGCAAAGCTGCAAAGCCTCCAAAGGCTCCATTTGTTTTGTGGAAAATGTTTTTTAGAAATCAATTTTCAAGACAGAGTATTCTCCATTGTTTGATAGCAATATAGTTTCAGATGTTTGGTATATTAAAACAATCACCCTTTTTTTCAATAAAAAGGAACATTGTAGTATTTAAACTTTTTAAACCTACTGTTTTAATTTTTCTAATAATTATGTAAAAAGAGTAAAATTTAAACATTTTTCATTGACTGAACACCAGTGACAAATGATCATTGTCAATGGTGGGAATATTAAATAGTGGATGCTTATATCAACGGTTGGAATATTAAATAGTAACAAAATGAAAACGAAAATGAAAACAATATACTCCCTCCATCCCATTTATGATCTATTGTGCTATTTTATTTATTATCATCACCATCATTTTCAATAGGTGTATAGGAGAGCAATATATATAAGATTATTAAATTTCAACATTATTTATATATGTTTGGTCTTGTTTTAATATAACTTTATTGGGCGTTATCATGTAGTTCTATCTCTGAAGAGAGCATCTGCAAGGATATATTTGAGGAATATGTAGCTCAGTTGAAAGAACATGCGAAGGAAAATGAGAAGAAACGGAAGGAGGAGAAGGTATTTTATCAGTTTCAAATGTTCTTAAATGATTTTTCAGCACTCAAATGGAGCCCATCTGGTTACTGTAATCATCTAAGAATATAATAATTTCCTAAAACTTTGATAGTGAGGCTACAAGTTTGGTTGGTTTGTTCTACAGGCAAAAAAGGAAAAAGAGAGAGAGGAAAGAGACAGGAAAAAGGCTAAGCATAGAAGGGACAAAGAGAGAGGACATGAACGCGAAAAGGAGCACATAAAGCAGGAGGAGTTAGATGCTGAAAATGCTGATACAGCAGATGATCATCTTAATACTGATAATAAAAGATCTGCTAATGATGATAACAAGAAACAAAGGAAGAGGCATCATGATACTCTGGATGATCTAAATGAGATTGAGAAAGATAGGTCAAAGAGTTCCCATAGACATAGTAGTGACCATAAAAAATCAAAAAGGGTATGCTGAGATTTGTTTTCTTGTAAATCTAAAGATCTCAACTGTCTCATGCAGATGTTGGTCTGTCTATTCATTTAAAGCTACATATAACAAAATGTTGTAATTTCTGCAGCATGCCTCCACTCCTGACTCAGATGGTGAAAGCAGACATAGGAGACATAAGAGAGACCATCGTAATGGTTCTCGTAGAAATGGTGATAATGAGGAGCTTGAAGATGGAGAATTTGGGGATGATGGGGAAACTCGGTAGTTATTCATCCTACAGGTTGCTTCTTTTCTTCAATGCTTGTCTGTGTTAGAAGATATCAGTTTTATGTAGTATATTTTAGTTAAATTTCAGCTTATTGTAGTCTCTAGTTGCAATTTTTTTTCCCTTAAATTAGCTGTATACTCATGTAACAGTAGCAGGCTTTTGGATTAATTTTAAAGACAAATTCCTGTTTCAGGTATTTTTTTTCACAACATTGCTTAATAAGTTTACAAAATCTTATGAGTCTTTGAATTTTCTGATACAACATACACAGTTCTTTTCTTTAATTTTTTTCCTTATCCAGGTATCTAATTTTTATACAACTGATGCTTTGGGTGTAGGGAAATAGGATATTGATAAAATTTCAAAGTTCAAGTCCTTTTCCAAATTTCTGTTTTATTTTCTTCCTTTCATCCTTTCAAAAGTTGATTTGTCTGTTGGTTTATCGGAAAATTGTTTGCAGCGGCACTTTCTTGAAAACATAGTGCTCATATTGGTTGTGGTGAAATTGCAAAAATTGTATCTTATATAGTCTTTCTTTGAAGGTCAGAAAGGAAACTTTTCTGCCTTCCCTGGAACAACGCTTGTTAAATTTATTTTATTGTTGACATTAAGCTTGAATAATGCTATATTTTGCTTCTACTGTCCAGGAAGGGTATGGCTGTTTGTATGTCTTTATCTTTCTCGTATCTATTCCCAACTTTCTAAAATATCTTGCAACTTTGTGAGGATGAGTGAGTATCCATCTGAAATGTGGAGTTTTGGTGTTATATAAGCTAGTAATTCATTACAGAAACAAGAAAACATTTTCATGTCTACAACAATTAGATTTCATATGTCTGTCAGCTCTGTGATGATGGTTGTGTCATGATCATAAAACTTTAAAAGTTCCCTCTGATGCATATTGGGGAAGTGTCAAACTTTCAGGTGCTTGTTAGGCATTCAATCTTGTGCCCATTACCAAGGATGTTTCTTCATGTCTAATGCTTCTTGGCCAAGACTTTTTATGCAACATTCTGATGGTTTGTTTCTTTATATTTGGCTATAACTCATGGTTCTGTTTGTAAAGTATGAGAACTGATATTCCACTTGCATGATTCAATGGCAATAGCTCGACAGTGAATATAGTGTAAGAGTCCTCAAAGTGCACCAAATGGTGTGAATGAATGACATGATGAAGTGGCTAACTCAGTTTCAATGAATAATTTTGACGAACGCATGCTTGATATCATTACAAATAATATCTTCTGTCAGAATTCCTGTTGCTTCCTGCATATATCAAGTACCTACTCAATTCCTTTCAGACAATATTTTTCATTTTGCAAGTTCATGCTTTCTATCGTGTTGTTTTTGTGCACATTCATTTGGAAATTGCTGAATTCCTAAATGTTCTATTTTTGTTCCAAGTCAACATAGTGGGAGTTTTGTGGTACAATTTGCTAATCTCTAAAGCTTGCTAATGATGTTTGTAAAAATGGATTGATTTATGCTGTTGTTTGAACTCCTGAAACTTAAATAAGCTCAAGTACTTTAGCTGGTGTTCTGCAGTTTGTCAATTGAACATGATAGTTGAACCAATCTTAGTTTTCTTCAATTAAAGAACAGCAACATTATTTCAACCAATCCTATTTTTCATGATAGTTGAACCAATAAGGAACACAGCTCACTACTGAAATAGTAAACCAATTACTTCCTGAATTATGTCATCCATGATAGCATCTTCTACCTCTAGTCCTATCTTCTTGTTTAGTTGCTGCATATCATCCCAAACTTCTACTATTGTAGCGACATCAAAATTTGTCCTCTGGATGGAATCTTGGTTTCCCCAAGACCAAATTTGCTTATAGATAATTTTTGCAAGTTCTTGTAAACTCATAAGTTCTTGAGTATACTTGTGATATCTACTTTTTTTTCCATTTACTTCTATGGCTTCTTTTATGCAATCAAATAGAAGCTGCTTTGTTTGCTGGAATGCCCTCATATTCTTCAGGAGCTTAGAAAAAGCAAGACCAGTCATCTCTTGTACATCCTTTAATCCAGCTTGGTTCTTCTCAAGCAGGGTCTTTACTAGCAGTTCCCACAAGAAAGAGGATAGTATCGAGTCTTCCTCAGGGCATTTGGTTATTGTAGTGCTTAATGTTGATGCATCATCCTCTTTTTCTTTTTCACCCTGCAACTGGCATCCTGTTTGATATGAGAATGAATGATCAAATTGTTATGTAGGTATAAAGTTGGTATTTTTCTTTGTTTCGGATAGAGAGCTGATTTTTATTACCTGTGTTTGATATTGTAGCTTCACTTTGTAATGATCTTGAAATGGGTCGTTTCTCATCTCCTGTATTTGTAGCCACCTGTTAGATTTGTTGGTGACAAGTTAGAGCAACAAAGTAATATTTTTTTTGATAACATGTGAAGAAAATAGAGTTGGGAATATCTTATTTCTTGAGATTTATTGTTTATAATTAGTTGATGTTTTACCTCTTGCTTCACGGTGTTGCTTTGTTTATTGGTTTGAGAAGTTCTTGCAAGTGAGACCTGATTTTCATGCCGAGGTGAATCTTTCATGCAACATTTTGAGGAGTTACTGCATGCAACTGAACTGCCCATGGCGAAGTACCTTCTCGTTGCTCCAATCTGCTGGATTTTTTTGTTTCTCTTAGAAGCAAGACCCTGTTTTTGAGCTAGATGATGGCTGAAATCCCGATGGCTGTGTTTAGGGGGGAAGAACTTGTATAATACTAACTTCAGGATCTTTTTGGTGCTGATGCTGAATATACTCCTCTTGTTCAAATTGCATGTTGTTGTTCGTTGCGTTTTGTTTTTAAACATCATCCCTCTTTCTGAAAGATAAATGTCTAGCTTAAAGGGCTCCTGCTGCCCTTGGAGATGCTCCCTCAGCTGTTTTGATGAAGAAGCCATTTGATTCCTGCAAATTTTAGTAGTGGTAGATCTAGAGGATTACTCATATGACCTGCTATGCACTGGATGAAATTGACAGGATATGCCTGTCAAATTGAAGGCTAAATGTGAGCAGTTGATACATTTGTTTTGGAGACTTGAATAGCTTATAGCCGAGTAGGTTTCAACGTTATTTTTGGAATTTATGGTCTTATTATATAATGTGGAATCATCAATCAATGATGATATATTACCTTGTTTTTAACTTTTGGCTGTCACCAATCAATCACCTTATTCTCTGGACATTTATCCTAAAATTTTTATGGTGTCCTAAGCTTTGTCCTGTGTGGAACAACCACCACAACAACGATTGATTTTGAGGCAATTGAATGTCTTACACATGCATGATGGCAGCCTGTCGACATTCTAAGAATTTCTTTCCTTTCCCTTTTGTTTATTTTCTTACTGCTCGCTCCTATTTCACAATATTTTATATATATATTTTTTTTTCATAAAAATGACCTTGTCAATTATAGCTGTATAATTGTTTTTGAACTATTGAATAATTATTCTCAAAAACTTAGTTTTCTTCTATCTTTACATACACTTGACATGTATGCCTTAGCACATGTTTGGCCCGCTTTTTTTTTTTTTTTTTTGAATAGGGGCTGTTTTTTCTGGAAATGGTTTTGAATTTTTTTTTTTTTTTAAACTTCTCCCAAAGGATATTAGAAAAGGGTACATATTATGAAAATTATAGAGTGAAAGATGAGGGGAAAAAAAAGCTGATTAGAAAAAATTTTGCCAAACTGGATGTTAACAAAATATCGTACTATTGGTCCCCAATATTTAAATTTTGTGGTTGATCATAAATTCATTATGTGCACAGGTCCTTGTTTTGTGTATTCTTGTTATTTTCATTTTGCAAGTATGAGTATGACAATGATTTTTCTGATTAGAGTGCAGAGTTGATAAGAATCCTGAAGTGGTTGCTCTACCTTCTTATCGACTCAAACTAATCCAGTTTC
>CANYLF011621035.1:50000-79899 GCA_948193215.1 Bocquillonia castaneifolia | reverse complement strand
ATTATTTAGGAATTAAGATTCATTTCCGGAAAATTTTATATAGATATTTATCGTTCATTATTCATTAAACATTATTCATTAAAAAAAAAAAAAAAGGGAAATCTTATGATAAATAAAAGAAGGAGAAAAAGAGACCCGTATACGGAAGTATATACTTTAGGCCAACATATATGGATGTCCACTCATAAAGCACGAAGAATAATTGATCAGATTCGTGGACGTTCTTACGAAGAAACGCTTATGATACTCGAACTCATGCCTTATCGAGCGTGTTATCCCATTTTTAAATTGATTTATTCTGCAGCAGCAAATGCTCGTCACAATATGGGTTTCAACGAAGCCGATTTAATCATTAGTAAAGCCGAAGTCAACGAAGGTACTACTGTGAAAAAATTAAAACCTCAGGCTCGAGGGCGGGGGTATCTGATAAAAAGATCGAACTGTCATATAACTATTGTATTAAAAAATATATCTTTATATGAAGAATATGAAGAATATAACATATGCTTAAAAACCCGGGAATGGATAAAAAAAACAAAATCCACGGATCTGACATTTCATGATATGTATAGTAAGTAGTGGAGGATTATGGGACAAAAAATAAATCCACTTGGTTTCAGACTTGGTACAACTCAAAGTCATCATTCTTTTTGGTTTGCTCAACCAAAAAATTACTCGGAAGGGCTACAAGAAGATCAAAAAATAAGAAACCGTATCAAGAATTATGTAAAAAAAAATAAAAAAATATCTTCTGGTGTTGAAGGAATTGCATGTATAGAGATTCAAAAACGAATCGATGTAATTCAAGTCATAATATATATGGGATTCCAAAAATTATTAATAGAAAGTAAACCTAAACAAATCGAAGAATTACAGATAAATGTACAAAAAGAACTTAATTGTGTGAACCGAAAACTCAATATTTCTATTATAAAAATTTCAAACCCTTATGGGCACCCTAATATTCTTGCAGAATTTATAGCCGGACAATTAAAGAATAGAGTTTCATTTCGCAAAGCAATGAAAAAAGCTATTGAATTAACTGAACAAGCGGATACAAAAGGAATTCAAGTACAAATTGCAGGGCGTCTTGACGGAAAAGAAATTGCACGTGTCGAATGGATTCGAGAGGGCAGGGTTCCTCTACAAACCATTCGAGCTAAAATTAATTATTGTTCGTATACTGTTCGAACTATTTATGGGGTATTAGGCATCAAAATTTGGACATTTCTAGACAAAAACTAATAAATCCTTACTTGACTTGTCTTTACATTCTATTCTATCCGTTGATAGAACAAAAAATAACAAACTCTTTCATTCTTTTTTTTTTTTTTTGATTAAAACAAAAAAAAATAAACAATTCCAATTTTTCTAATTTATTTCTATTTCTTTATTTATATTTCTATAGGGTTGAATAAAATAAAAAATTCGATTTATAATTTGATATAATTGCTATGCTTAGTGTGTGACTCGTTGGTTTTTTATATTTATAAAGGTCAGAAAAAAAAAAAAAAGAACTGACTCATACTATGAACTAATAAGTATAAGTATACAACTAATAACCAACTCACCGCTTCCCATTATCTAGATCCAAAGAAACATTCAAGATATGAGATATTGGTCATATCATTGGCGCAATTGAAATCCTTTTTGTACAAATAAAAGAAAAACCAATCTGATTATGAGTTGTAAATCAAAATAAAAAAAAATTATGTTATGTAGATAAGACAAATGGAAGGATGAAAGAAAGAGAGAAAAAGAATATCAATGATATATGATTCCGATATGTAAGGTCTATGAATTATCACATAAAAGCTAATGTACTAAAGCATCAATACCAATTGATCTATAATTCAAAATGAAACTAATTCGTTCATAAAACAAAAAATCAAGAGCCTCGAGCCAATAAAGACTGAGAAGATTGACTCAAGAACAAATTTCATTAAATTTCACTAGAAGCTCCATTATAAAATTAAGACCTAACCATTAATGGAGAAGCGATGGGAACGACGGAACCTGTAAATACATAAGATCTTATTAAAAATAAATCTTAATTGATTTATTGAGGGGATAGCGAAAGGAACCAGAAGACAATCCATTTATTCTGAAAGATCATGGATTATCTATACAAATGAACAAATGAGATAAATATTGAAAATAAAATAAATATTGAAAGAGTAAATATTCGCCCGCGAAATTTTTTAGATTATTGGATTTCTAAATTTTAGTGATCTGAATTATGAATTAGAATAAAAAAAAAAAACAAATTAATAATTAATAGATAATTAATATTGATAATTAATATTAATATAATTTAATATAATTAAAAAATTAAATTAAAATGAAAATAATAATTTAATATTAATATTATTAAATATTAATAATTAAATATTAATAAAATAATAATTTATTAATAAAATAATAATTAATTATTAATAAAATAATAATAATAAAATAATAATTAAATTTAAATATAAATATTAAATATTAAATAATTAAATATTCATATTCAAAAATATTAAAATAATAAAAATAATAATAATTAATATTAATTTTATTATAATTTAATTATTATAATTTAATATTAATTTTATTATAATTTTAATATTAATTTTATTATAATTAGAATATAAAAAATCTATGTTAAAATATATATTATGTTAAAATATATAAAATATATATATATATATATAAAATATACATATAAAATATATATATAAAATATACATATATATAAAATAAAATATACCTATAGAAATTATTATTCTAATAAAATTCTAATAAAATATAAAATAATCTAATAAATAGATTAGAAATAGATTAGATTATGTAAATAGATTAAAAGATTAAATAACTAGATTAAGTGAAATCTCAAAAAATCCCATGATTTAGTATATTATTCATCAAACACATATATATTTTTAATCATTTCATTCGCGAGGAGCTGGATGAGAAGAAATTCTCATGTCCGGTTCTGTAGTAGAGATGGAATTGAGAAACAACCATCAACTATAACCCCAAAAGAACCCGATTCCGTAAACAACATAGAGGAAGAATGAAAGGAAGAACTTTTCGAGGTAATCATATTTGTTTCGGCAGATATGCTCTTCAGGCACTCGAACCCGCTTGGATTACATCTAGACAAATAGAAGCAGGACGACGAGCAATGACACGAAATGCACGCCGCGGTGGAAAAATATGGGTACGTATATTTCCCGACAAACCGGTTACTTTAAGACCTACGGAAACACGTATGGGTTCGGGGAAAGGATCTCCCGAATATTGGGTAGCTGTCGTTAAACCAGGTAGAATACTTTATGAAATGGGCGGAGTAGCAGAAAATATAGCAAGAAGGGCTATTTCAATAGCAGCATCCAAAATGCCTATACGAACGCAATTCATTATTTCGGGATAGGAATATAGAACTAAAGGAAAAAGACTTTTGGACGCTAAAAAAATCGCAAGTTTCTTTTTTTGTTCTTTTTTTATTTTGGACAAACAATATATCTTTTTTTACTTTGCATTAAAATAACAGATAAAAAAATAAAAAAAAAATGATATGATCCAACCTCAGACCCATTTGAATATAGCGGATAACAGCGGAGCCCGAGAATTGATGTGTATTCGAATCATAGGGACTAGTAATCGCCGATATGCTCATATTGGTGACGTTATTGTTGCTGTGATCAAGGAAGCAGTACCAAACTCACCTCTAGAAAGATCAGAAGTAATCAGAGCTGTAATTGTACGTACTTGTAAAGAACTCAAACGTGATAACGGTATGATAATACGATATGATGACAATGCTGCAGTTGTCATTGATCAAGAAGGAAATCCAAGGGGAACTCGAATTTTTGGTGCAATCGCCCGAGAATTGAGACAGTTAAATTTTACTAAAATAGTTTCATTAGCACCTGAAGTATTATAAGATAAAAAAATAAAAAATATGAGATGAAATAGAACATTTAAGATTAAGATGAGACCACGATATTTAGACAAGACCACGATCACAATATAGTTCTAGTAAGTTATAGTATTTGAAGTTTTTAAAGTTATAGTATTTGAATAAGAATGAAATCGAATTTCATTAGTAAATTGTGTTTCACGTGTATACCTTGAATATTAATAAAATAATTAATAAAATAATTAATTCATAAAAAATCATAAAAAAAAAAAAAAAAGAAATAAAGAATATGTTGATTATATCAAAACTAGAGAGAAATCCAAATTTTAGTTTATCATGGGTAGGGATTCTATTGCTGACATAATAACCTCTATACGAAATGCTGACATGAATCGAAAAGAAACCATTCGAATAGCATCCACTAACATAACCGAAAACATTATTAAAATACTTTTACAAGAAGGTTTTATTGAAAATGTCAGGAAACACCAGGAAGGCAACAAAAAATTTCTGGTTTTAACCCTACGACATAGAAGGAGAAGGAAAGGACCATATAAAACTAATCTAAATTTAAAACGGATCAGCCGGCCTGGTCTACGAATCTATTCTAACTATCAAAAAATTCCTAGAATTTTTGGCGGTATGGGTATTGTAATTCTTTCTACTTCCCGAGGTATAATGACAGACCGAGAAGCTCGACTAGAAAAAATCGGTGGAGAAATCTTGTGTTATATATGGTAATCTTTCTGATATCTGAATTGTATCCAAACTTCTTCTTATTTGTTAAAAAAAAAAAAAAGAAAGAAGAGGTTTCTAATATCATTCTTCTTACACTTACATTAATTAATACTTCAAAAGGATTTTAGATGGAATGAAAGAACAAAAAATGGATTAAATTCAAGAAGGTTTAATTAGTGAATCGCTTTTTCAAGAGTATGTTCCAAGCTCCTTTAGATAATGAAGATTTGGGTTTAGGTTATGTTTCAGGAAAATCCAACATAGTTTTTTTATACGTATACTGCCCAGAAATAGTGTTAAGTAGTTAAAATTCGACCGGAGCACGTCTAATTTATAGTTATAGACTCCATAACAAAAATTTGAATGATTAGTCAGTTTTTTTTTTTTCAACTTTAAAATTCCTTTCATAGGGATACAATTCACAATTTCAAAATTTAAAGAAACTTATTTTCTTCAAAAAAATTATGTATATTCAAAAATGAAGGGATCACAAATATGAAAATAAGAACTTCTGTTCGTAAAATTTGTGAAAAATGTCGACTGATACGTAGACGGGGACGAATTATAGTAATTTGCTTTAACCCGAGGCATAAACAAAGACAAGGATAATCTTTCTATTCTAAGCGAAAACGCTCTAAAAGATCTGCTTTACAATTTACAAATAAAATAAAAATAAAGAATCTATTTTGACATGAAATGGATATATCCATAGACCCCTGACTTATATTTATGAGATAAAAAAATATGGCAAAACCTTTCCCAAGAATCGGTTCGCGCAGGAATGGACGTATTGGTTCGCGTAAGAATGCACGTAAAATACCAAAAGGAGTTATTCATGTTCAAGCAAGTTTCAACAATACTATTGTAACCGTTACAGATGTACGGGGTCGAGTGATTTCTTGGTCCTCCGCCGGCACTTGTGGATTCAGGGGCACAAGAAGGGGGACACCATTTGCGGCTCAAACCGCAGCAGGAAATGCTATTCGAACAGTAGTAGATCAAGGTATGCAACGAGCCGAAGTCATGATAAAGGGCCCTGGTCTCGGACGAGATGCGGCATTAAGAGCTATTCGCAGAAGTGGTATACTATTAAACTTCGTCCGAGATGTAACCCCTATGCCACATAATGGCTGCAGGCCCCCTAAAAAAAGGCGCGTGTAAAAAAATAAATATTGAAGAGATTTCAAGAGAAATAAATAATTCAATAATTTCAATATTATTATGGTTCGAGATAAAGTAACAATATCTACTCGTACGCTGAAGTGGAAATGTGTTGAATCAAGAACTGACAATAAGCGTCTTTTTTATGGACGCTTTATTCTGTCACCACTTATGAAAGGCCAAGCCGACACAATAGGGATTGCGATGCGAAGAGCTTTGCTTGGAGAAATAGAAGGAACATGTATCACACGCGCAAAATCTGAGAAAATACCACACGAATTTTCTACTATAGCAGGTATTCAAGAATCAATACATGAAATTTTAATCAATGTGAAAGAAATTGTATTGAGAAGTAATTTATATGGAACTTGTGACGCGTCTATTTGTGTCAAAGGCCCTGGATATGTAACTGCTCAAGACATCATTTTACCGCCTTTTGTAGAAATCATTGATAATACACAGCATATCGCTAGCCTAACGGAACCAATTGATTTGTGTATTGGATTACAAATCGAGAGGAACCGTGGCTATCGTATAAAACCGACAAATAACTTTCAAGACGGAAGTTATTCTATAGATGCTGTATTCATGCCTGTTCGAAACGCGAATCATAGTGTTCATTCTTATGGAAATGGGAATGAAAAGCAAGAGATACTTTTTCTCGAAATATGGACAAATGGAAGTTTAACTCCTAAAGAAGCACTTCATGAAGCCTCCCGGAATTTGATTGATTTATTTATTCCTTTTCTAGATGCAGAAGAAGAAAACTTCCATTTAGAAAAAAATCAACACAAGGCCACTTTACCCCTTTTTACTTTTCATGATAGATTGACTAAATTAAGAAAAAATAAAAACGAAATAGCATTGAAATACGTTTTTATTGACCAATCAGAATTGACTCCTAAGATCTATAATTGCCTCAAAAAATCCAATATACATACATTATCGGACCTTTTGAATAAGAGTCAAGAGGATCTTATGAAAATTGAACATTTTTGCATAGACGATGTAAAACATATATTGGGTATTCTAGAAATAGAAAAACATTTCGCAATTTAATTTTTTTTATCAAAACTCGAAATCCATTGGATTTCTATTCATTTTTATCTTCATCTTCTTTAGAAAAAAAAAACGATGAAAATGAATTTTGAATCTTTAGCACAATCCATATATTCGCGAAATAGATCAAATTTTTAATTGAATAGATGTTATCTAGGGAGAATTCACTTTGAAGCGACTATTCCCTAGATATACATATACGTCATGATATTTTATTTTCGAATTAAATCAATTTAAAAAAGACCCAAAGTTAGGGATTTATCAATAGGCAATGTTGCTCCAATACCTAACCAAAGGGCTACTGCAGTACCAACCAAAAAGACGGTTGTCGCAACTGGGCGACGAAATGGATTTTGGAATTTATTAACATTCTCCAAAAAAGGTACTGTTAATAATCCTGCAGGCACTGAAACCATTAAAAGAACACCCAATAACTTATTGGGTACTGTACGAAGTATTTGAAATACAGGAAAGAAATACCACTCCGGCAATATTTCCAAAGGAGTTGCAAATGGATCCGCAGGTTCACCAATCATTGATGGTTCTAGAACCGCTAATCCTACATTACATGCAATAGTACCTAGAATTACTACTGGAAAAATATATAAAAGATCATTGGGCCATGCAGGTTCTCCATAATAATTATGCCCCATTCCCTTAGCCAATTTAGCCCTTAATACAGGATCATTCAAATCAGGTTTTTTTGTTATTGGGATAGGTGAATTCTTATAAATCCATCCTCCGAAGGAACCGGACATGATAATTTTTCATCATCCGGCTCGAGCAAGAATTAAACGAATCAAACAAATCAAACAAATCCATATAAAAATAATCTTGTATGTCTAGATCATATATTTATATGTTAACCATGTCTACACATATATGAATGATTTTATGTAATAAAAAATTGACTGGATTCCTTTATTCCAGAGTTACAATTAATTATCCATTGAAAGGAATTCGTTCTTACAAGTAAATGCTCAACACCCAAGTAGGCCTAAAATAAAAGGTGATTATGATCAAGTGCTTTTTGGGTCGTCTCAGACCTTTTGATTGGCCTTTATCTCTAAAAAATATCGAGACTTTTCATTTTTACATACAAAAGATTTACTTGTTACTAATATAGTTTAGCCCCTGTCATTCTTTAGATCCCTTATTTCACTTCACTCCGATAGTATCATAAATCGGGTCAATGCAGAGGAAATGACTGCATTTCCATACTATAAAATATTAAGTAATCTATAAAGTATTAAACAATTAAGTAAATGAAATAAATAAAATAAAACTAAGTATATATAGAAATAGGTTATATATAGAAATAGGTAAAATATATAGATAAAATAGCTAAAATAGAATATAGATTCTATCATATCACTTATTCTAATATTCTAATGGGTTTTACGGAGCCTGTTCATGTACAACATGATTGGGCCTGATCATAGAAAAGATTCTCTTCAAGTGAACCAGCCTATCCTCTGTATAGGACTTACGCGGTGGTTGGAACAAAGACACATTTGGTTATTAATTCCAATGTGGCGGATAAAGGCATATATCTGCACGGCCAAACCAATAGTCCAAGTCACACACTCCCATAATCCATTTTTCTCTTAGGAGAATAGAATTCGCTTCAACTATTCATATAAAATAAAATAATAAAATTAAAATAAAAATTTTTGGAGTTGAAGGGAAATATCCAAATACATGTCTTATTCTTTTCAATAATCCATATTTTTAGCAATGAAATACTATTCTTCCTCCCCCAAGCGATCAATGGTTGATTACAAATATCTATAATCTATATTCTCTATACTATAAAGAAAAGACTATAAAAAAGACTATAAAGGGCCTGAAATACCTTGCTTACGTATCATTGAAAAGTGCATTAACATAAATACGGCAGTAAGAAGAGGTAATACAAAGGTGTGTAAACTATAAAAACGAGTCAAAGTGGATTGTCCTACACTAGCACTTCCACGTAATAACTCTACCAAAGGCGATCCTATTACAGGAATAGCTTCCGGCACGCCTGTTACAATTTTTACGGCCCAATAACCGATTTGGTCCCAAGGTAAGGAATAACCAGTTACGCCAAAAGATGCGGTCAATACAGCAAGAACCACACCTGTAACCCAAGTCAATTCACGAGGTTTTTTAAAGCCACCAGTAAGATACACACGAAATACGTGCAGGATCATCATTAAAACCATCATACTTGCCGACCATCGATGAACTGATCGGATTAACCAACCAAAGTTAGCTTCAGTCATTATGTATTGAACAGAAGAAAAAGCCTCGGTAACGGTCGGACGGTAGTAAAAAGTCATAGCAAACCCCGTGGCTACTTGTACTAAAAAACAAGTAAGCGTAATTCCTCCTAAACAATAAAATATGTTGACATGGGGAGGAACATATTTGCTAGTTATATCATCTGCAATCGCCTGAATCTCGAGACGTTCTTCGAACCAATCATAGACTTTATTGAGATAGGTAAACCAAAAGGACTCCCCCTCCGAGAACTGTATATGAGAATTTCATCTCGTACGGCTCAAACAGAACCACCCCAACGCTAGTTGAAACGGATATGTGCAATAGAATATAATAGAAACTTCTTAATCTTATGTTCTTAATCTTATGATTCAACAGTTTTCTCTGAAGATGATGAGATGATACGAAAAAAGAAAAATCCAAAAACTCTTCTTTAGTGGTTATAATGCCAAAACTTCAAGTCGACTCATTCATCTTTTGGTGTTGATTGTTACAGGCCTCTTGAATCTTCTATTTACCTATTTTTTCATATTTTTATTTGATTTTTATTTGTATGTAATGCAACCTTACTGTTGTTTTCGTTATTATTGATATTATTGATAGGAATTTTCTTGTTAAGATCCTATAAATCGATTAAAACCTCAGATTCATATTAGAACCATGATGATTTAATAAAAAAAACTTCAAACTAAGTCCAAAGATTCCCTGAGTAAGAACCATTGTATCATCATTTATTCACTGAAGAAATCTAATGAGTAAAAATTCAAAGTAAAGAGTTGTCCTTTGATCAAACATAAATAAAGAGGAAGAAAAATCTTTCAATTTATACCGTCTAACTCTTTGAAATTTTTTGTAGTCCGGTAACGGGATCTGAATATTTAAGTATGAATCATAGTTCTAATACTTCATAATCTATTTCATATATTCCGTGCTTCAGATACTAAAATAAATACCTGACGCGGCAAAAAATCATCTATATCAAGACGACAGACCCACTCTCTGTACTATCAATAGGATCAATTATAACAAGTCGCACACTCATATTACAGAAATACAGAAAGAAAGAAATTTCACGATCGAACTACCAAAATAGAATATAGAATAAAAAATCCGAGACCAAAATGCTTCTTAAAAAGCTAGGACTTCGTGATTCTTGTAAACCTAATTCATTGAGATTCCGTCTAGTAAAACGGAAGAATTATAAATCTCCAAAATAATCGATAGGAATATCGCAAAGAGAGCCATTGCGATACCCATCAAAGGGGTAGTTCCCCATCCGGGAGCTACTTTACCATATTCCGAATTCAATGGTTTCAATAAATCCCCTACAACAGTTCGTCTTGGACCAGATCTAGAACTACCCTCCACGCTTTGTGTAGCCATAAATCCTATTTGTATTAATTGAGATCTGTTGACTTTGTATACCATTCCGCTGTAACTAAATGATCTTATCATAGATCCGTTGTGGTCTTGAAATTATATATTATATAATAATGGAAACAGCAACCCTAGTCGCCATCTTTATATCTGGTTTACTTGTAAGTTTTACCGGGTATGCCTTATATACTGCTTTTGGGCAACCCTCTCAACAACTACGAGATCCGTTCGAGGAACACGGGGACTAATTGAAGTAAGAGCCTCCCAATATTGGGAGGCTCTTTACTTCAATTAAGATAACGAAAAATTATTTTATCTTTTTAGTTGGAACTTTAGGCGGTTCTCGAAAAAAGATAGCGAAAAAAATGATTCCTAAAGTTGAGACTAAAAGAAATGTATAAACCAATGCTTCCATAAATTCAATCGTGGTTTACAATTATAGCTTCCATATCTATTTATTGGGGATCATCTCCCGGATAAAAAAAAGAACAAGATTCAAAAAAAGGACAGCAATTCAAATTCAGACTGCCTGCCTTCTTGTAGTTGGATCTCCAATTTTTTGGAATGCTCCAAATTCCACTTGAACATCTAAATCTGGATCAATGCCAGCAAAAACATCTCTGAACAAAGTTCGAGCACCATGCCAAATGTGCCCGAAGAAAAAGAGCAGAGCGAACGAAGCATGTCCAAAAGTAAACCAACCTCTTGGACTGCTACGAAAAACACCATCGGATTTCAAAGTAGCACGATCTAATTCGAAAATTTCGCCTAATTGAGCGCGTCTAGCATATTTTTTCACAGTAGAAGGATCACTATAACTGACTCCATTTAGTTCGCCACCATAGAACTCAACGGTTACACCTACTTGTTCGACACTATATTTTGACTCT
This sequence comes from Bocquillonia castaneifolia, assembly GCA_948193215.1. NCBI lineage: Eukaryota > Viridiplantae > Streptophyta > Magnoliopsida > Malpighiales > Euphorbiaceae > Bocquillonia > Bocquillonia castaneifolia. The sequence continues at coordinate 68,505 of CANYLF011621035.1, read as the reverse complement.
GCTCTTCGAAAAGGAACATCGGCTCTAACAATTCCATCACCGTCTACCAAAACAACTGGAAATGTTTCAAAAAAAGTAGGCATACGACGTACAAAAAGTTCACGCCCTTCTTTATCTCTAAAGATAGGATGTCCTAACCACCCAACAGCTATTCCATCCCCGTTATCCATTGAACCTGCTCTGAACAATCCACCCTTTGCCGGATTATTCCCAATATAATCATAAAAAGCTAATTTTTCGGGAATTTTAGACCAAGCTTCGGATAAACTTTGATTTTCGGCTAGCTCAGCACTAATTCTTCGATATATTTCTTGCTGGAAGTATCCTTGATCCCATTGATAACGAGTGGGACCGAATAATTCAATTGGGGTAGTTGCTGAACCATACCACATAGTTCCAGCAACAACAAAAGCTGCAAAAAAGACAGCAGCAATACTACTGGAAAGGACAGTTTCAATATTTCCCATACGTAAGCCTTTGTATAATCGTTGGGGCGGACGCACACTAAGATGGAATAAGCCCGCCAATATGCCCAATGTGCCCGCTGCAATATGATGAGAGGCTATTCCTCCCGGAACAAAAGGATCAAAACCTTCCACACCCCATGCCGGACTTACAGGTTGTACCTTTCCGGTTAGTCCATAAGGATCTGACACCCATATTCCAGGACCATATAATCCGGTTACATGAAAAGCGCCAAACCCAAAACAAGCCACCCCTGAGAGAAATAAATGAATTCCAAAGATCTTGGGCAAATCCAAAGAGGGTTTGCCCGTACGTTCATCGCAAAATATTTCTAAATCCCAATACACCCAATGCCAAATAGCTGCTAAGAAGCACAAGCCAGAAAACACAATATGTGCCCCAGCCACGCCTTCATAACTCCAAATACCCGGATTCGTTATAGTTCCTCCTGTGATACTCCAACCGCCCCATGAATTGGTTATTCCTAAACGAGTCATGAATGGTATAACGAACATACCTTGTCTCCACATTGGATCGAGAACGGGGTCAGAGGGATCAAAAACTGCTAATTCATAAAGAGCCATTGAACCGGCCCAACCAGCAACTAACGCTGTATGCATTATATGGACAGACAGCAAACGACCGGGATCATTTAATACAACGGTATGAACACGATACCAAGGCAAACCCATGGAAATACCCCTTTATTAACGAAAAATAGACACTATGTAACTTTATTGCACTAAAAAAACTATGTTATGGACCTCCCCCGTTAAGTGGATTATCTCGGAGAAAGAATTACTATTTTTTTCTATTCTTTTTCTTTTTTATTTTAGTAATAATGTGACAATTCTGTTTGTAGTAACAAAGAAAAGAGAACCAGATCTATTCTATACCCGATAAGTACCAATACGCAATGGGGAGTTGACTTCATTTTATATGAATGAGTACATAGAGATTTGTTCATCATTCAAAGGACCTATTAGTAAGAATTGGACTCTATTCGTCTTGCCTTCCTTTATTTAATATAAATTTATCGAATCCATGCGTAAAATACTAAAATTATATTCTAATAATATAATAATAATAGAAGGGCTAATATTCTAAATAATAATATTATTATTATTAAAACAATAAAATAAATTTAAAACATTAAAATTAAAACAATAAATTCATTGTTACGTTTTCACATCAAAGTGAAATAGAGTACTTAATTTTTTTATTTCATTTAATGCCTATTGGTGTTCCAAAAGTCCCTTTTCGAAATCCCGGGGAAGACGATTCCATTTGGATTGACGTATAGCGCGACTTGTCAGAGATCTTGGTCATATGGGATTCCCCCGTTTTCTCTCCCCCGATTGAGATATCCTCTGTTTCGCCCAAGAAAGATTGATTAAATCATCCAAAATTTGGAGCGTGAAGTGCAATGAAGTCCAATTAGATCTATGCTTTTGAGGTACTCAGATTAATATTATTAATTAGAATAATTTATGGTTGGCTTGTTTGGAACAAAAAAATTAAGTATCCAGGCTCCGTTTAGAAAAACCCAATCGGTAATATATCTATTACCATTACTACTTGCATCATATTTTTTTTTATGTTATGAATTAGGAATAGTTTCAAACTACTAATTATACTCAACCAAATAATAATATTATTAATATGTCAAAAATAATGAATATGTCAAATATTTGGCAGAAGACGTGAAATGAATTAAACTGAAATGAATTAAAAAAAAATAAGTTGTAACAAAAATACGTGGTATTGGTAAATTTGCTCTATATGTGCAAATAAAAATCGGGCAAATCTTTACTCGGAGTAGAGCACAAACCTAAAAGAATTGAAGAAGCCCATTCAGGAACAAGAGAATGCCGTCGTGATTTGAATTGAATCTCGATGAAAGAATACATCAATGAGAAGTTTGTTTGATAAGTTTAAGTTTAATGAACTTTTTTTATAGTTAAACGTGTCAAAACTCATCTTTCTTGAAAACTGGAAGAAAAACCCCTCCATTATAAAATATAAAAAAAAGAATTAAATAAAAAGTACTCACTATCAAAAACAAAAAAGAAGGAAAGGAGGGCTGGAATCTACACATTGATTCTTTATTTTATTTTCACAATTTTTGTTGAACCGTATGCATCAAAAGGTGCGCATACGGTTCCTAGAGGATATAATTTTATCCTAATCAACCGACTTTATCGAGAAAGATTACTTTTTTTAGGTCAAGATGTTGATAGCGTGATCTCAAATCAACTTATTGGTCTTATGGTATATCTCAGTATAGAGAGCGAGTCCAAAGATTTGTATTTGTTTATAAACTCTCCTGGCGGGTGGGTAATACCCGGAATAGCTATTTATGATACTATGCAATTTGTGCGACCAGATGTGCAAACAGTATGCATGGGATTAGCTGCTTCAATGGGATCTTTTATCCTAGTCGGAGGACAAATTACCAAACGTTTAGCATTCCCTCATGCTCGGCGCCAATGGGTTTTTATTTGAAAGAAAAAAGAAAACTATGCCTTCGCCATATGAAATATAAATATTAAGTAATAATAGCATGGCATATCGAATTCGATATAGATATAAGAAATTTTTTAAACATTCGATTATGTATCGAAAGAGTAGTATGAGATATTAAGGGTATTTCTGATTTTATTCTATCAGGGACCTATTTCAGCGTCACAAATTTTTTTGTTTTCGCGCCGGAGGGCTCTTATCTTAACACTATTTATGTTATAAATTATAAATATTTATGTTATAAATTATAAAAGAGTACGAAAAACGGATTCTATTTTATTTGAAAATAAAATAAAAAAACCTTGGGATTGCTAAATCACTGATGAAATAAAGCAACGGGACCACCATAGTATTTTGTTTTTTAACTCTTCCCAAGACAAGGAAAGGGCGGTTATTGGATCATTTACTGATTTAAGCCTGATAAACTCTATACTTTTCTTCGATAAAAAGTAAAAGTGAATTCCATTACATAGCCGTATGCAATGCACAAACAATGCCTGTACGGTTGTTCAATTCTATCTTTGTTTCTTATTATTCTTTATCTCTTTTCGTCACCTTATTATTTCTATTATTATTATTATGCGAGATAGAATAGCCACTTTTTCCTTATATTATCAGGGTAATGATTCATCAACCTATTGCTGGTTTTTATGAGGCACAAATAGGAGAATTTGTCCTGGAAGCAGAAGAACTACTGAAACTGCGCGAAATCATCACAAGGATTTATGCACAAAGAACGGGAAAACCCTTATGGGTTGTATCCGAAGATATGGAAAGAGATATTTTTATGTCAGCAACAGAAGCCCAAGCTCATGGAATTGTTGATCTTGTAGCGTTTGCATAAGAAATTGCAGGAATTTCACGCAAATCGCGATTGGAGATTTTTTTCTTATTCTTACCGGACTAATAACTAATATTTAATATGAATATTTTATTAATATAATTTATAATATAAATATTAATAATAATTAATATTATAATCTTCTAAAATTAATATTTATAATTAATTTAATAATTAATATGAAATAATTAATATAATAATATATTTAATATATTTAATATAATTTAATATTAATATAATAATAAAATATAATAATAATATAAATTATAAATAATTTAATAATCGAATATTAATATTATTAATATAGAAATATTATTAATATAAATATAGTTAATACAAATATAGAAAAAATAGAAAAAATTAATAATCATCCGGTTAGGATCGATCCAAACCAGCCCATTATGTATACGATTCAACATGCCAACTATTAAACAACTTATTAGAAACACAAGACAGCCAATCAAAAATGTCACTAAATCCCCCGCGCTTGGGGGATGTCCTCAGCGCCGAGGAACATGTACTAGGGTGTATGTGCGACTTGTTCAGATTGTGAACTTGGACAAACGAAAATTTTTTCCACTATCTATGGGATGAATAAGATAGAATGAAAGAATTCCCTTCATTAGCTAAAAAAGGGATTTATCAGATTTGTCTATTGTGTATCAAATTTATGGTTTAGTTGGTGCAAATTTAATCACCTCAATTTTCAATTTAAAACGAGAAAGAATTTCCCATTGGTAACAAATGATTATCCGTTAAGCAGGGGAAATCCTATTTAAATTGAAATTAAAAAGCCGAAAAATTATACCCCTACTCTTACTCTTACTCTTGCAAGAACGGACTAACAGGGTCAATTAATTAACTAATCCTCATAATTAAATACCGTTACTATATAGATGGATCTCCTTGTGCAAGACCTATTACTGGATAATTCATGGGTAGAGCCAAAGAGTGTGAACTGTACGCGTTAACAATAGCATTGATTAAATATTAAACAAAAGAAGGGGCTCCGGTGTATAGAGAAGATCTCACCGTTTAAGAAGTAACCATAGAAACGATGGAACCCACTATCTATTTACTATTTATTATTTTATCTTTTATTTATTTCTATTTTTTTTTTATTATATTAGATTTTTGTTTGATACCTAGTATCAATACAGTTTCTTATTTTGAGGTGAAATGCCTCGAAAACAAATAAAAAATCGTGGTTGGGAAGGTTATAGTAGCAAAAGCCGTTGGAATTATTATTTTATACATTGGAAAAATCCGTTTTGTTATTATAGAAAAGGAGAAAAGAATAACTGAAAGAAAGGAAATCAATTAGTTATTTATCAAAGTTTCGTTTATTCAATGACCAGAATTAGACGAGGATATATAGCTCGGAGGCGTAGAACAAAAATTCGTTTATTCACATCAAGCTTTCGTGGGGCTCATTCAAGACTTACTCGAACTATTATTCAACAAAAAATAAGAGCTTTGGTTTCGGCCCATCGGGATAGAGATAGGCAAAAAAGAAATTTTCGTCGTTTGTGGATCACTCGGATAAATGCAGTAATCCGAGAGATTAAGATATCCTATAGTTATAGTAGATTAATAAACAATCTGTACAAGAGACGGTTACTTCTTAATCGTAAAATACTTGCACAACTAGCTATATTAAATAAGAATTGCCTTTGTATGATTTCCAATGACATTCTAAAATAAGGAATTTGGAAAGAATCCATGAAATACATGGAATTCCCCCAAGAATAAATTCCGGGAAGGTAGAATAGAAATTAGTATGATAAAATAGGATTTGATTCAATTGAGGAATAAACTTATTTTTTCTGGTTCTAAACTTAGTAGTTATAGCGACTAACTCGCTTTTTTTCAAACTGTTTTTCATTATTAAGAAAAGGTAACGAAGATAAAATACGAGCTTGTTTTATAGCAATAGTAATTAATCGTTGTTGTTTTAAACTCAATCTATTCACCCGTCTAGATAATATTTTTCCCTGTTCACTAATAAATCGACTAATTAAACTCATGTTTCTATAATCAATTCGATCCCCCGATTGGATCGGGGGCAAACGCCTACGAAAAGATCGCTTGGACTTAAGAAAAAGTCGTTTGGATTTATCCATGATTTGTTTATTCCTTATTTCGCAAATCCTATTTCGTTCAATTGAATAAAAAATGATTTTGAATTAAAAAATAGGATTTTGCTTTTTTATTTTATATTTTAGAATTTATAATATTTTATTTTTTTATTTTATAGTTAAATTGCTAAATTATAGTTAATTATAGTTAAATATATAAATAGAAAATAGAAATAGAAAATATTAATATATAAATTAATATATAATATAAAATAAATTAATATATATTAATATATAATATATTAATATATAATATATAGTATAGAATTTCAATTTTAAATATTTAAATATAAAATATATATATAATTTAAATATATATATATATAATTTTAGATAATTTTATATATAGATATATAGATAATTATATATAGATATATAGATAATTTTAGATAATTTTAGATAATTTTATAGATAATTTTAATCTATATTAACAATATACAATATATTAATATAACACAATATATTAACATAACATATTCTTATTATATAGTAATATGTCATTTATGTCATTTTTCATCTTCCTTGGAAAGGTAACACACAGGCTCTCGGTTCTATCTATTTCTTTATCTCTCCGTGAATTGTATGTTTGTAACAATAGGGACAGAATTTTCTCAATTCCAATCGATTAGGTGTATTGTGTCGATTCTTTTGAGTAATATATCTGGAAATGCCTGTTGATTTTTTATTAACACTGTTTCGAACACAACTAATACATTCTAAAATAACCCTTACTTGGACATCTTTACCCTTGGCCATGAACCTCCTGGGGTTTTTTATTCACTCAACTCTTCCATTTTCCGATCCGAAATGAAGAAGAAAGGAACGAAAAAAATAGAAGTTGCTAACTCGAAATCCAATTTTGAACGATTTCATTGCAACTAATATAGTAATAATAAGTAATAAAAAAATAATAAATAATACAAAGATTCGAAACTATATTTAAATTAGAGGTTTAGATTAGAATCACAGTACAGTATTTCATTTAAGCATCTTGTAGAATACTGTTGCACTAATCAAATTTATTTTCTGCCTTCCTTCTCTTAATTTAATTAAAGTTAGTTTACTTTACTTGAAGCCGGGACCCCTGACTTTCGGGTTTTTCTGCGGTTGAATCCACTTTTATTCTTTTGTCTTTTCTAACTTATTTTAATTAAATAAAGAAGGGTAGGGGGGCAGTTGTCACAGATATTTAATCGTATCTCTAATCTTTTTCACTCCCGCACGTTGATAACTAGAATGAAAAAAAGGGGAATGTCAACGCATCCGGGAAAAAACGATTGATCTCGATCAATAGACCTGCTAAAGACCCAAACCATAGAGTACTTATTACCGGCGCCACAGATAGATATGTTTTTAGATCTCGCATCTCAAATCCTCCTTTTTTATTCTTTATTGTAATTTTGTATTATTGTAATTGTATTATTGTAATATATAATGATTATATATAATTATAATCAGATGCATATGTAGTTAAAGGCCACTTGCATTTGTTTTGTAAGTGGAATCTCTAATTCAAACTAAAATGTACAACAATTTGCTAGATAAGATTTTCCTTCTCTTAAAAAAAGAAAATATGTCCCCTTTTTCCCAAGCATTCACGAAATTTACATAAGTTTATTATTACGATTACGTAAGTTTATCATTATATAATATATAATATATAATAAGACTTATTATATAATATAATAAGACTTAGATAATAAGATAAAATAAGTGATATGATTTTATAATATATGATATGAGATCAAAAAGAAAAAAATGGCAATGTATATCAATGGAAAAAATGAAATAAGTATATGGAAAACAAGAGGGATATCCTTTACAATAACATTGTAAACCAATTGAAAGGGATGTAGCGCAGCTTGGTAGCGCGTTTGTTTTGGGTACAAAATGTCACGGGTTCAAATCCTGTCATCCCTACCATCTATGAACAATAATGAAGAATCAATTGAGATCAATTAAACTCGGCCATACCTAATCTTGAATTTTGATCATATTATATATGACAGTCTGATTTTTTTGTGATTGGGATAAGAAAGCGCTCTTAGTTCAGTTCGGTAGAACGTGGGTCTCCAAAACCCAATGCCGTAGGTTCAAATCCTACAGAGCGTGATTCTGTTCTTGTTGTGTTAGGTCAAAATTTATATGGAAAAAAGGAAGAGCAATCTGAAAATTTGACCTCCTGTGGATTAAAGAAAGGCGGAGGTCAAAAAAACAAGGTGTTAATTAATAATTATAATTAATTAAAGGTCTAGCCGATCACCACGCCTGTATTGTAAATATGCAGTTACGAATAATCCAGCTAAAGTAATAGGAATTAGACCTAAGACGATTCCAAATAGAAAAACTTCAATCATTTCTCATTTCAATTTATTTGAAAAATGGAAAAAGAGAGGAAATATCTATCCTTAAATATTAATCCATATCACCCATAAATATCAATAACCAAGAATTGGAAATTAACACGGTAAAGAACTAGAGAATAGATGGAATACTGCATAAAAATTTCCTTTTCTTTTTAGAAATTGTTCATTCAATTTATTTCAAATAAGTCGTATCTTGCTCAGACCAATAAATAGAACTGAGGTTATTGTTAAAGCCGCTAGTAGGAAACCAAAATAACTAGTTAGAGTAGACATAAAGGAGCTAAATAAACTTTTTTTATACATATGCTTGTAAAGCAAAAGCACTTTCCTAAGTTCAATTTTTTGAAAGATAAAAGATACTAGGATAAACAAAAATACCAATTGAAAAAAAAAAGTTCAATTGATAATTTTTTCTTTATTTTTATTTATCAATCATTTATCAATCATTATCATTATAGATTATAGACAAAACTAATAAAATACTAATAAAATAGAGCGGTAGGGGTAGAAAAAAAATCAATTTATCATCTATAACATCCACCTATTTTTCTTCATAATACCCTTTAATTTCTATTTTTATTTTCATTTTAAATTATAATTTAACTTATTACTTATTAGAATTTATTAGTTAATTCATTCAAATAATATCTACAATAAGAATAAAAAAAGAATAAAAAAAGTATCGCGCGATCAGATCGCTCGAAAAAATAAAATCTTTCTTTTTTGTTGTTTTTTGTACAACTAGATTCTAAGACTAGTAATTCCAATTATCCTTTTCTTTTCTAAATTTTACATTTTTTCGTTCCATTTCCATATTATATTAAATATATTAAAATGAAAATAAAAAAACACTTCTTTGTAGTTAAGTGTCAAGAAAGACCTTTTAGATCTAATGCAAAAATAAGTGCATCACGAAGATTGATTATTACAATTATTTTTTCCTTGTTCTCTTTCTTTTAATGGATGCTAACCAATTCCTTAAAATGAAAAAAAAAAAATAAAGAAAGGGGGATTCCGACAAAAAACCCTTCTTCTATAACCACAAAAAGTTTTCAATTTCACATCTATTCACATTTAATTGAATTGAAGAAATATGAGAATTTCCCCCATGAATTAGTATTCTAATCCGTCGAATTCGCATTTTACCCGATCTTAGTTTATGGTATAAAGTTTTACAGAAACAATAAAAAGAAAAAGAGATTATCTAGGACTGCATTTCGATACTGATTGAAGTTGCGTTGCTGCGTCAGAAGAAGGATAGCTATACTGATTCGGTATACTTTAAAGAAACCCTTGGTACAATATTGACGATCTCACAAAGATTTTATTTCAGTGAAATTACATTTACTGATCTCATCTTTTATAGAATCGATCCCTTTTGATTGTACAAGAATATGTGGAGCTCAGTATGTCTGGAAGCACAGGAGAACGTTCTTTTGCTGATATTATTACCAGTATTCGATATTGGGTCATTCATAGCATTACTATACCTTCCCTCTTCATTGCAGGTTGGTTATTCGTTAGCACGGGTTTAGCTTACGATGTATTTGGAAGCCCTCGCCCAAATGAATATTTTACAGAGAGCCGACAAGGAATTCCATTAATAACTGGCCGTTTTGATCCTTTGGAACAACTCGATGAATTTAGTAAATCTTTTTAGGAGGCCCAATGACCATAGATCGAACCTATCCAATTTTTACAATACGATGGTTGGCTGTTCACGGACTAGCTGTACCTACTGTTTTTTTTTTAGGGTCAATATCAGCAATGCAGTTCATCCAACGATAAATCTAATCCCAATTAATTATAGAACTATGACACAATCAAACCCAAACGAACAAAATGTTGAATTGAATCGTACCAGTCTCTACTGGGGATTATTACTCATTTTTGTACTTGCTGTTTTATTTTCTAATTATTTCTTCAATTAAATTATTAAATTAATAGTAATAGAAGAAAAATTCAAGCAATAAAAAAAAAGTAGAATAATAAATTAAAGATTAAATAAGAATAGGAATTCTCTTATCCCATCGGAAGGCTATCATCTAATAATTATCTATGACTGTTTATGTCTCTAGCACGATCACTTAATTAAATGTGGAGGGAAGTGGGATAAATGGCCGATACTACTGGAAGAATTCCTCTTTGGATAATAGGCACTGTAACTGGTATTCTTGTGATTGGTTTAATAGGCATTTTCTTTTATGGTTCATATTCCGGATTGGGTTCATCCCTGTAAGTAGGTAAGTAATAAGTAATCGGGTGCACTGAGTTGTAGACATGAAAGTGTAAGAACTCAACGGACCCCCCCTTTTTTTATCTGTCCAATTCGAGGGGGTCGTTGAGTTCTTAATAATCATAATACTTTATTCATATAAGTGACAAGATAGATTGCCTTTTTTTGATATTTCAAATATTTTCAAAAAGTCTATTACACTTTTTTCTGGATGGTGTTTTTAAATTTTTAAAAGTAACTCCATTAATTGATTTAGAACATTTGTTCCTCGATAGTATCTATCGATACTTTCATTTCAAAGTTAGGAGAGGAATTATTTGATTCCTTTTTCCTAGACGGCATAATATATTTTCTATATTTCTGTCGATTTCTGTCGATCCCATATCATAGCAATTTCAGGACCTTATTCCATTTCTTTTTGTATCTTACAAAGTTGAAATTTTGAAGTTCATCGAAGAAATTATTCTATTTGTTTTGTTCAAAAAATTTCCCTTTCTTTTTTTGTTTGTCCACTGCTTTTTTTACGTAATAAATCGAATTTATACATATAAAATTGAAAAAGGAATTTATGATAAACCTAGAAAAAATATAAACTAAGAATAGTAATCTTTGAGGAATGGGATCAAGAATCATTATTATTTTGACACAAGATAAAGGATGTGGGAAATTCCTTTTCTTGTGTCGAAGACTAGGAAAACGAATAAAATAAGACTTCCTAGAATCCTTTGTTCTCCCTCATTTAGTTTTTGCTTTTCCGCTTACTTGTCTTATGCTTAATATTACTTGTCTTATGCTTAATATCTAGTCAAATTGGATTCTATTAGATAGAATAGAAATCGAAAAAAAGCTATTGATCCAAGTTAAATCTGACAATAAATTAAGATAATAATACCACTCCTTATCCAATTTTATTTATCCAATTAATTTTATTTAGATTCAAAAAATTAGATTAAAAAAACAGAAAACAAAAGAGGGGATAAAGTCAAACAGTCTTCTTACCAATATACATATTATGACTAGAAATGCGGTACAAGTAATTCCTAAAATCGAGTATAAAAAAATTTGAAAAAGTAAAGTGCTTTTTCAAATTTTTTTATCATACATAATTACCAACTTTTATTCGTTTTAAGAACTTTATGTTAATAAATTTACAGATCTAGAAATTCATTTCTGACAATTGAACCTTCTCAAACTGTTTCTTTTTAAGAACCAAAAAGATTTGTGCCAAAATAACGGATGCCAAGAAGAACAAAAGACCTTGGACACGTAATGGGTCTTGAAGTACTATTTCTGCATCCCCCTGACCAAATCCACCCACATTAGGATTACTCGTTAATGGTTGATCAAGTTTGACGGATTCGCCTTCTGAAACAAGAAGTTCTGGTCCTGGGGGTATAATATCAACCGCTTGACGTCCTTCTGACGCATCCATTATGGTTATTTCGTACCCTCCCTTTTCTTTTCGTATTATTTTGCTTACTATACCTGCTGCTGTAGCATTATAAACTGTATTGTTACTCTTGCTCCCGTCGGGATAAATCTGACCCCTTCCCCTATTTCCGCCTACATATATGGGATATTTTAAAAAGTGAACATCTTTTTTAGTAGCGGGGTCCGGAGAAAGAATAGGAAAGGTAATTTCACTATATTTCTGACCAGGAACAGGACCTATCACAATAATATTTTTTTTCGTGGGGCGATAACTCTGAAAAGACAGATTTCCCATCTTTTCTTTCATATCTGGCGAAATACGATTGGTAGGGGCTAATTCAAACCCCTCGGGTAAAATAAGAACAGCCCCCACATTCAAAGCCCCCTTTTTGCCATTAGCAAGAACTTGTTTCAGTTGCATATCATAAGGAATTCGAACAACTGCTTCAAATACAGTATCGGGAAGTACCGCTTGCGGAACTTCAATATCCACGGGTTTATTAGCTAAATGACAGTTGGCACATACAATACGGCCAGTCGCTTCGCGTGGATTTTCATAACCCTGCTGTGCAAAAATGGGATATGCTTTTGAAATAGACGCCCAAGTCATTATATATATCATGAACGATACGGAAATGGAACGAATAATCTCTTCCTTTACCCAAGAAAAAGTCTTTCTAGTTTGCATGGTCCAATCATTGATCTTGAAAATTTTTACAATAAAATTAGGTAGGTCACTATCACTAGTATAGTTCCCTATCTGCGATACTGCTATTTACTGAAATTTTTTTACTAAAATATAATATAAAATATAGGAAGAGAATCTCTTGGATGTATAAAAAAAATAAATCTATTAAAATTTAATTTTATTATTTTAATTTTTAATTTTATTATATTAATTTAATATATTTTATATTTAATTTATTTTATATTTAATTATAGTAAGATTTTGAATGTTTTTCTTATGTACAAAATAACAAACATTCGAATTGGATTCATGGAGCATTTTTCAGTCATTTATTGAATGATAAATCACTACAAGTGACGGAGATACACGATTTAAATAACGAAAAATCCAATATTTAAAAATTGTATCGATGATGACTGGAAAAGTAGAAACAAGGCCAGATATAATTTGATCGTTATGAGCAAACCCAAAATCTTTGTAGACGGAGCCAATCATTAGTTCCCAACCGTGGGGTGAATGGAATCCTATACATAAATCAGTTAATAAAAGAATGGAAAAAGCTTTTATTGTGTCGCTTAAGTTATATAGGAATTCTTGAACCCAAGAATTAAGAATAATAAGTTCTTCATTACTAAAAATAGAATAACCACTTAGAATAACGAAACAGATTATATTTGTCGAGAAGTGCAAAATCGTATGGATACGATCCTCATTGTGCATCTTGATCAATTGGATCGTTTCTTTGTGGATTCCGATCCGAAACTTTTGTAGATGTGTTTCCGGATATTCCTTTATCATTTCGTCCAAGCGAACTAGTTCCTCTAAGTCTATGAATTTTTCTAGAATACTTTTTTCTTGGATATCATTTAAAAAAGTTTCGGATTTACTAGTATTGCACCAATTAATAACCCAAGATTCAAAACTTTTATTAAAAAAAAAAGAGATCCACCAGGGCAAAAAAACTATAGATGTAAGATATAGCAGGGGAATAAATATTTTTTTTTCCATTTTTCGTCTGTGAATTTTTAATGAACCCGCCTCGTTTATCGATTTTATATGATCTAATATTTCTTCTATATGATCGAATATTGATTTATTATTTCTATCAAGCATAAGCTCTATTACGAGGCTTCGAACTTATGAATCTATTCCCTGTTTTTTATTTGTGAGTCAGTGGTTAGTCCTTGAATTTTGAAAGAATACAAAAAAATATTGTTTCTAGGTATCTCAATTGCTCAAAAAAAAACGGCCAACTTACTCCCATTCCCCAGGAATAGTTTAGAAGGATTTCGGAAAAATGTTGTGATGTGATAATCAAAAATGAGTGGCAAAAGCAAAATAAGACAGAAAAGTTCTCATTCTAGGCGGTCCGACCCTTTGTTCATCTTTGTTCATTAAGGACGACAAAAAGAAAGATAACAAGAACCGTTGATTGACAAACAAAATAAAGGAGAGATAATTTACAAGATATGATCTATCCATTATTTTAAATTATTATTTAAAATTAAAAGAAAATTTCTTTATTCTATATTGTATTCCGAACTGATTTGTTTTGATCTATGAGATGGGTCTATTATTTAGATTTTTTACTTGTTTTGTTACTAAATTTATTGAATTTAGATACGCATAAAAAGAATTTGCAGATAAAAAAAAATGGATTTTAGAAGTTTGATTTTCGAATTGTTCCGTATATAGCCGTATATATAATATACGCCTTCTTTGGTTCATCAATATTGTATTGTGAAATTTCAGTTAAGTTATGCTATAGAAAGAAGACTCTTGGACTTTTTCGCCCCTGCGAAAAAAATGTTCATTCTTCAGCTCATTTCAAAATACTTCAATCGGTACACGCAAAAAATAGGCCAATTCCGCTAGTTTTTGCTCAATTTCTCGTGGAGTCAAATTCTCATCAGTACGAGTTAAAGGAACGGACCCTCGGCCTCTGATTTCCATATAAAGGATACGCCGAGCATAAATACCCTCTTTAACTTCTATTCTAATAGACTGAATATCTTTCATAAAGAATTGAAGTAAGATGCGACGATTTTTTCCAGGAAATCCCCAGCGAAAAATACACACTATTCCTTCTTTTCTATCGAATCGATCATAACCACTACCTACATTCCACAAAATTGTGCACCACAAATAAGAACTAATAAATAGACCGGCGATCCCATAGAAAGACATCACGATCCCTTGTGGAAAAAAAATTATTTGCTGAGAAGGAAATAAAGATATCAAATTTCTGCCAAGATAACTGGAAATTCCAACCAATAAAAACCCCAATGAACCTAAAAAAAGTATAAAGGCCCAGCAGAAATTACTTGTTTTTCGAGAGCCCGCTATAAGTTCTATCCATATACGTTCTGATCGCCAACTCATACTAGATCCAGTTGCTTTTTATTTGAAGTGGGGGACTAGCCAAAATGCATTTTTTTTTCTTTTTTTGTTTCCGAAGTAACTTTCATCAACTCGCATTATTCTGACGTGAATCTTTAGTAGAAATTCATCGAAATCGAATTCGTTAGATTAAAAAAAACGAGAGCCCAGTCGCCTCATATGATTTCCTATCTGCACATAACATATATAAAACTAGCAGCTTTGCGTTTATTTCAGATATCCGCCACTGTCTTGATTTATATTTATTTTCAAATTTATTTTCAAACAGCCCATTTACTGATATATCATATTTACGCTTGCATAAGAACCCTTTCATTTTCATTTATTTGGAATTTGAAGGGAGCTGCCTGTATGTTATATCATATTATACTTATACTAAACTAAATAGATATCTGTATTATGATCCAAGTCTAAACCTTGAAAAAAAAAAAAATAAATGAAATCTACCCCTATCAGACCTAATCGGATCTAAAAAATCTTGTTTTTTTGAACATGAAGAGATAAAGAAGCCATTGCAATTGCCGGAAATACTAAGCCTACTAAAGGCACAAAAATGGAGGGTAAGTTGTTGAAAATTGTCATAGAATGGGCACCTCAATTTAATATTTGTACCTGTTATTTAATTTTATTTGATTTTTTATTTTATTATTAATATTATTATATTAATATTCAAAAATATTATTATATTAATATTCTTAATATTCAAATTGAATTTAATTTCTATTTTCTAATTTTCTAATTTAATTTCTATTTTTAATTCTATATATTTTATATTTTTTATATTTTTGTAATATTTATATTCTATATATTATATGTATATGTTCTATATAATATTATATGTATATGTTCTATATATTTTATTTACTATTATTTACTATATATATATATTTTACTATATATATATATATAGTATATTTCTAGTATATTTCTATTTACTATTTACTAATTATTAATTTATTATTAATTTACTAATTATTTTATTAAATAATTTTTATTAATATATTTAATTATATTTTAATTTTTAATTATATATATTTAATTATTAATATTATATATATTTAATTATTAATATATAAATATCTATATATAAAATATATATAAATATCTATATATAAATATCTATGCAAGACTCTATATTTTCTATGCATAAGTAAGAAAAGAACATGGAATTTGTTTTCTATTTTGTACCTTGCCAATTTTTTTTTCACGAAAAAAAGAATTCACTCTTTTTTTCTTGTTGATAGAGGGTTCTTAATTAATAATCAGAAATATCGGTAAAAAAAATTATCTGCATGATTCTTTCTACAATTTATTCTTATGATTCTTAAAATTCGATTCTGAAAAAAAAAAAATACCTGCTTGCCGGAAAAAAAATAATTTAACTAATTTAAACGAATTTTCAGACTCTACTTGATTTATGATTCGAGGGAAAAAAATCATGAAGCTGAAGTAACTCACTTAGAACACCTTTTAAAAGATTACGTGGTACGATTGAATCAAATAAGCCCTTATGAAATAAAAATTCGGCTAATTGTGAACCTTCAGGTACTGTCTTATTCAATGTTTGTTCAATTACTCTTTTACCTGCAAATGCAATATAGGCGTTAGGTTCAGCAATAATGATATCCCCCAACATACCAAAACTAGCCGTCACTCCACCAGTTGTAGGAGATGTAAGGATTGATACATAAAATAAGTTTTTATTCGATTGATAATCATATAAAGCAGAAGATATTTTAGCCATTTGCATCAAGCTCAAACTTCCTTCTTGCATTCGCGCTCCTCCGGAAGCACACACTAAAATAAGAGGTAAAAATTTATTGGCAGCATACTCGATCAAACGAGTGATTTTCTCACCTACTGCGGATCCCATACTACCCCCCATAAACTGAAAATCCATAACCCCAATTGCTACGGGAATGCCGTTGAGTTGACCTGTGCCTGTTTGAACGGCCTCGGTTAATCCTGTCTTTCTTTGATAAGAATCAATACGATCTTTATAAGGTTCCTCTTCTGAATGAAATTCAATGGGATCCAGAGATACCATGTCTTCATCCATAGGATCCCAAGTACCTAGGTCAATCAAAAGTTCAAGTCTATCTGAACTACTCATTTTCAAATGATATCCACATTGTTCACAAATATTCATTCTTGACTTCAAAAATTTCTTATAATTTAGTCCATAACAATTTTCGCATTGAACCCACAAATGCTTGTATTTTTGAGTTATATCGGGATCATTAGAACCTTCTCTTATAGTTAAATCGCTACTATTCGTGCTAGTTCTTAGACTGGAACTACCGCTTTCACTACTATTTCCACTTTCACCACAAATGTAACTATAAATGTAAGTTTCGCTGTAATTGTTATTACCACTTAAAATATAACTATCAATACAGACTTGAGAGTGAAGATAACTACCAATGCAACTATTGATGTAATTATTCCAACTATATTTAGTATCATACATATAATGATCATAGTGGGAATCGCCACTCCTAGACCCATTATTCAAATAACTACTAGAATTCCAATAACTATAAAAAGAACTTTCTAGTTCACTCAGAAAAGAATGATCAGTGTCAATCTCAAAAACTTGATTTTCAATATCAAAATATATGGAAAAACTGTCCCTATTACTATCCCTAACTAAAAAAGTTTCATCAGCGCTGAAATTCCGAATGTCCCTGGCGCCAACTAAAAGATCAAGATTGCTGTAACCAGAGCTGTCACTATTACTCCAACTGCGGGTGTTTTTATCTGTATCATTTAGAATTGGGTCTTCACTTACACCGGTATTTTCAAAAGGACTGAAACTATCCATTGATTGACTTAGCCTACACCTGTATCTTAATTCCACATTGGATAAGATCGAATTGCACCGCAAGTTTTCCATAGAACTTTCTTGCTGCTATTTACATTTAAATAAATAGATGAATAGTCATTCGATGAAAAATCATTGAAATATTTCATTTCCTCTCCGAATAAGTCTATAGATCCAATCACTAGGATTATTATTAATAAATAAGGAGTGGAAAAAATGCTTATCTTTTGCTTTTTTTGTAAGAATCTAGAGTACCGCTCACTATATATGATATGGTTATGATGGAATCCCGTTTTCTATTACTTTTCAATTAGAATAATTCAAAATATAAATAGAAAAGGAATTTGTCATATTGTGTCAAATTCGCATCGAGAAAAATAATATTTCTTTTTTCCTAAAAATATCAAAAAAAAAAGTTTTTGTAAAATCGCATCTATTAATAAGTTTCTATTCCAACACGGAACGAAAAGGACAATATACAGGATGGGTAGAAGAAGTTGTAGTACTGGGCTCAACCCATGATCCGAAACTAGGTAATATAAAAGAATACACCAATCCTATAGATCCTTAGGATTAATTGTAGATCCAAGATA
>CANYLF011621035.1:35000-45000 GCA_948193215.1 Bocquillonia castaneifolia | reverse complement strand
GATTATTAGAATTTCTATTCTAATTCTAATTTCTATTAGAATAGAATTTTCTATTATATTCTAATTCGAATTTCTATTATAAATAGAATATTATTTCTAAGCAATACCAATCAAAGAGATCAAACAAATCGAATAGAATATTGGATCATATAATATAGAATATTGGATCATATAATATTCATCTTGACAAGAAATTATCGACATGATAAAATATGTATCACAAACCCAAGGGCTATAGCTCAGTTAGGTAGAGCACCTCGTTTACACGTGCGCCAATGCTTTTTTTTTCAAAAGGAGTCCATCATGTAATTGAAAGACTTATTGAGTTGAGAAGTCGATGTCTTACTCCATGACTTTTAGGGAACAAGAGAACAATAGCCTGACACAAAAGGTTCGGTTCAATTTTGGTGCCTTTGTAGACGCCAAATAGAACTCATCATTGATTATTGATTTAAGACCTTGATAAGGTGAATGCCCAGTCTATTTAATGCTAGGCATAATGAGTATAAGGACCTCAAAAAAAAACTCTCTTTTCGCCCTAATCCTATGAACTTTAAGGTGTATGAAGTTTAATATTTGATTCTTTAAGCAGAAGCAGGGCGATGGGGATTCCATTTAACTTAGGTTGATCTAAGCCAAAAGCAGACCTACGTCAGGATAACCCTTCTTTGAAACACTTTGGTAGTGCTCTCGGATCGGAATCCATAAATTAGAGCACATGGAGCCATCTTCTTATCTTTCTGCTAAGAGAATTATGGTAGACTAAACGATTATTTATATCGGTTAATGAACGAGCCCAATGCAAAAAAAATGCATGTTGGGTCTTTAAAAAAGTTCAAATCATTTTGATAATAATTAGTTTGATCTTTTTTACCGAGAAGGTCTACGGTTCGAGTCCGTATAGCCCTAAATAAAAAAAAAAATAAAAATACAAAAATAAATAATATATATATATATAGTAATAATATATATAATATATATAGTATAATATATATAGTAATATAGTAAATAATATATATATAGTAAATAAAATAATAAAAATATATAAATAAAAATATATAGTAAATAAAATAATAAAAATAATATATATATAAAATAAAAAATTAATAAATAAATATATATATATAAATATATATATATAATAAATTAATAAATGGATTAAATTAATAAATCTAGATTAAATAAATCTATATTAATATATATTAATATATTTAATATATTAATATTTAATATATTAAATTATTAAATGGGGTTATTAAATGGAACTATAATAAATAGAAAAGAATATACAATTATATATTATATACAATTATATATTATATAATAGAATTATAATATAATAATAGAAATAAATAGAAAATATAATAGAAAATAAAATATAATAGAAATAATAAATAAATAATTAATAAAATGAATTTTAATATTTTTTTTTTAATATTTTAATAATATTTTTAATATTTTAATTAATAAAAAAAAATGAAAAATAGGAAAAAAAAAAATAAAATAAAAATTTCGAATAGAATTTAGAAATTTTAAATAATTAAACAAAAAAAATGAAAAATTGAAGTAAACGTAATGGAAAAATTATAGTCGATGAATCTTGAAACAAGATATGTACCAAAGCGGAAAATTGGGTGATTGAATCAAAATAAATTGTTGTTTTGATTAACCGGTTATGGATGAGTTTGGAATGAATTCCTATTTGACTTGACTAATCTAATATATTTTCTACATTCATAGGAGTACGCCTATGTTTCTTATTTACGAATATGATATATTCTGGGCATTTCTAATAATATCAAGTGTTATTCCTATTTTAGCATTTCTAATTTCCGGAGTTTTATCCCCGATTAGCAAAGGGCCGGAGAAACTTTCTAGTTATGAATCGGGTATAGAACCGATGGGCGATGCTTGGTTACAATTTCGAATCCGTTATTATATGTTTGCTCTAGTTTTTGTTGTTTTTGATGTTGAAACTGTTTTTCTTTATCCATGGGCAATGAGTTTCGATGTATTGGGGTTATCCGTATTTATAGAAGCTTTAATTTTCGTGCTTATCCTAATTGTTGGTTCAGTTTATGCATGGAGAAAGGGAGCATTAGAATGGTCTTAGCTCTTGAATATTCCGCAAAAATAATAATAAAAAAAAAAATAACATTGAGACAGTTATGAATTCCATTGAGTTTCCCTTACTTGATCGAACAACTCAAATTTCAGTTATTTCAACTACATCAAATGACCTTTCAAATTGGTCAAGACTTTCCAGTTTATGGCCACTTCTCTATGGTACCAGTTGTTGCTTCATTGAATTTGCTTCATTAATAGGCTCACGATTCGACTTTGATCGTTATGGATTAGTGCCAAGGTCTAGTCCTAGACAAGCGGACTTGATCTTAACAGCCGGCACAGTAACCATGAAAATGGCTCCTTCTTTAGTGAGATTATATGAACAAATGCCTGAACCAAAATATGTTATTGCTATGGGGGCCTGTACAATTACAGGGGGGATGTTCAGTACCGATTCGTATAGTACTGTTCGGGGAGTTGATAAGCTAATTCCTGTAGATGTCTATTTGCCGGGATGTCCGCCTAAACCGGAGGCGGTTATCGATGCTATAAGAAAACTTCGTAAAAAAATATCTCGAGAAATTTATGAAGATCGAATTAGGTCTCAACCGGGGAATCGGTGTTTTACTACCAATCACAAGTTTGATATTGAACGCGCTACTTATACTGGAAATTATGATCAAGGATTACTCTATCAACCACCGTCTACTTCAAAGATCCCTCCTGAAACATTTTTCAAATATAAAAGGTCAGTATCGTCCCACGAATTAGTAAATTAGATGAAGGGTTCGTTTGTGTTTGTACAGAATAACATGTACAGAATAACAGCAAATCAATCTTCATAAATTTCATCGTGAATGTGAAATACTTAATTATACAAATATTATACAAAAGATAAACATAATTATTAAAATTATTATACAAATAAAAATGGGAGAGAAAGAAAAAAGATGCAGGGTCGTTTGTCTGCTTGGCTAGTCAAACACGGGCTAGTTCATAGATCTTTGGGCTTTGATTACCAAGGAATAGAGACTTTACAAATAAAGCCCGAAGATTGGCATTCCATTGCTGTCATTTTATATGTATATGGTTACAATTATCTGCGTTTGCAATGTGCCTATGATGTAGCACCGGGTGGGCTGTTAGCTAGCGTATATCATCTTACGAGAATAGAGTATGGTATAGATCAACCAGAAGAAGTATGTATAAAGGTATTTGCCCCAAGAAAGAATCCTAGAATTCCGTCTGTTTTCTGGGTTTGGAAAAGTACGGATTTTCAAGAAAGGGAATCTTATGATATGCTGGGAATCTTTTATGATAATCATCCACGTCTTAAACGTATCTTAATGCCGGAAAGTTGGATAGGGTGGCCATTACGTAAAGATTATATTGCTCCCAATTTTTATGAAATACAAGATGCTCATTGAATAATAAGAAAATAATCTTCAGTCTTCCAACTATAAATATTCCTTGAATATTTGTACACTTTTTTATAGATCAACAGAGTAATTGAAGTTTTATTCATATTTTTATGGATAGACTCAATAAAAAAAATAATAATACAATTAGGAATTCGCTGAATTCTCAAATTTTGAAGATATTTATTTTTGATAAGTCGAGCTAATAGGATGAACTAAACAAATTCCGCATCATGAACTTTGTACCGCGCATATCCCTTAGACGAGCTATAAAAAGTCACATAATATAAGAGGGAATGAAGAAATAGAAATAAAATATGAAATAAAATACAGATCGGATTCTATTTCTATTTAGATTCTATCTGAGATGAATCTTGGGTATTTCCACCCCCCAACTCCTATCAACTCTACTTTTAGGTTTTTTAATTTTAGTTTAACCTTTCGAGTCTATATGAAGTATTAACATTCTTTTTGACCGAGAGGAGACACATTATGAACAAATCAAATAAAAAGGAAGAGGAAACATAATCTAATCGTTTTTTACATATTCTTTTTAAGATAACATAAACGCTTTACTCATCTAATTTACTCATTTAAAAAGACTATATCTCCAGACATCTAGATGGATAAGTTAAGTATATATCATGATATATACATGATATATATAATATGTATATTGATCTATATCAGATCTATATCAATTAATTTAATTAATTTAATTATTAATTAAGTAATTAAGTTGTAGAATAAAGAATAAATACTCATACACAAATTAATCATGTGCCAGGAACCAGATTTGAACTGGTGACACGAGGATTTTCAGTCCTCTGCTCTACCAGCTGAGCTATCCCGACCCTTTTCGACGCGTCGTCTTCCTCATTTTATTATTTTATTAAACGGCTTTGGTCTATGTCAATTAAAAAAAAGACGAAAAAGTATTCTAAAGGTTTATCCCGAAATATTTTGTATCTTAAAAAAAAACGGATACAAAAGGTGACTTCGTAAAGTTAAAGTAAATTTCAGTTCGAATACTGATTTGGATTGTTAGTCATTCCATTGGAAAATGGACTGGGGATTTCTTGTTTTGCTCAAAGATGTTCATTTGTATGTGTATCATATCTATCCCAAGACTTGTGAAAAGAAATCCAGTCCAGATATGTTTGTGAAAGAATCGAATGAATGAGAAAGATAACGAAATTTGAATCGTTAACAAAACGAGAGAATAGGATAAAAATAATTAGGGAATCGAGCAGGCCTTTTTTTGGGGATAGAGGGACTTGAACCCTCACGATTTCTAAAATCGACGGATTTTCCTCTTACTATAAATTTCCTTGTTGTCAATATTGACATGTAGAATGGGACTCTATCTTTATTCTCGTCCGATTAATCAATTCTCTATCAGACTATGGAGTGAATGATTTGATCAATTAATATTCAACCCTTTCTTCCACTTGGAATCAATTCAAATCAAAACAATTATTTTCCTTTTATTTTTCATCTAAAGAGAAAAAATATGGATTCGGCCCCCCAATTAATCATTTGAGATATTATTTCAGTACGTATACGTATGTATATAGGGTTATCCTTTACTTTATTACTTTATCCTTTCGGGAATTTTGACGGAAGGATTTCTTTACTTTACTAATGCAACACAGTCAATTCCGTTTGTTAGAACAGCTTCCATTGAGTCTCTGCACCTATCCTTTTTTTATTCTGTCTTTATGAACTTTTGCTTATTTTCGGAATACCGGATTTGGCTCAGGATTGCCCATTTTTAATTCCAGGGTTTCTCTGAATTTGAAAGTTATCACTTAGTAAGTTTCCATACCAAGGCTCAATCCAATTAAGTCCGTAGCGTCTACCAATTTCGCCATATCCCCCTTTTTGTTTTTTGTTTTGAGGTTCAAATTTAAATCTTATTATTATTATATTACTTATTATTATATTCCATATTACAATTACAATCTTATTCTATTACCCCCCCCCTTCATTTAGATTCTACCGGAACTGTTGAAGTCATTAGATACCGATTCCTATAAAAAGGATTTCCTCTTCTTTTTTTGTCTTGTCTATCTTCTTTCATCTCTAGCAGAAATCCTTCTTTAGTCTAGATTCTATCATTTCTCTATCCGCAATTCAATATAAATGTATATATACCACATTTATTATATATACTTCTCGTACTCTCATTTTTTCTCGTGCAATTTTTGGAATACTCGAACGATCGATTCTTTTTCTTTTTTCTATATTCATATTAATTATGAAGAACTAAGAATGAAAAGAAGAAAAAGTTAATAGCCAAGATTACGCTAGTTTACTAAATTCCTCTGCATGTACAATTTCTGTTATGTGAGCCCGCTTAGCTCAGAGGTTAGAGCATCGCATTTGTAATGCGATGGTCATCGGTTCGACTCCGATAGCTGGCTTTTCCCTATTTGTTTGATTTTTTACATATACATAATGGGTTACATAATTGATAATGTTTTTTTGAAACCAAAGAATATTGAAAAGGCTTCGTTCCTTTTTTTCCAAAGATGACTAATTATGATGTGGTAGGAACTTCAAATTATGAATAAAAGTTAGAGTAGTTAAATATCTGCAGAACAAATCAAGAACAAGAAAAAGCCCCTTTTTATATTTTTATTTTTTATTTATTTTATATATTATATATTTATTTTTATATATATTTATTTTATATATATATTTATATATTTTTATATATATATATTTATTTATATATATTTTTTATATATATTTATATATATTTATTTATTATATATATTTATATATTTTTATTTATATTTTATTTTCTATATTTTATATAGAAATAATTTCTAGAAATTATTGGTATATAGGTATATATACAATAAGGTCCGGATATTGATACAATCCATCTCATTATTCTTTGTAGTATATTACTTCAGTAGATTTCGCTTCATTTATCATATTTATCCTTTAGTTCAGTTTTAATTTAGGTTTATTAAAATTCGAAAATTCAATAAAATAAAGAAAACAAGGAGTTTTTATGTCACGTTACCGAGGGCCTCGTTTCAAAAAAATCCGCCGCCTAGGGGCTTTGCCGGGACTAACTAGTAAAAGGTCTAGAGCTGGGAGCGATCTTAGAAATCAATCACGCTCCGGTAAAAAATCTCAATATCGTATTCGTTTAGAAGAAAAACAAAAATTACGTTTTCATTATGGTCTTACAGAACGACAATTACTTAAATATGTTCGTATCGCCGCAAAAGCCAAAGGGTCAACAGGTCAGGTTTTACTACAATTACTTGAAATGCGTTTGGATAACATCCTTTTTCGATTGGGTATGGCGTCAACTATTCCTCGAGCCCGCCAATTAGTTAATCATAGACATATTTTAGTTAATGGTCGTATAGTAGATATACCAAGTTATCGCTGCAAACCCCGAGATATTATTACAGCGAGGGATGAACAAAAATCTAGAGCTATGATTCAAAATTATCTTGAGTCATCCCCTCAGGAGGAATTGCCAAAATATTTGACTCTTCACCCATTCCAATATAAGGGGTTGGTCAATCAAATAATAGATAGTAAATGGGTCGGATTGAAAATAAATGAATTACTAGTGGTAGAATATTATTCTCGTCAAACTTAAACCATAACAAGAGTTCGGAAAATTTTGCCTCCTATCGCCTAAGTAAAGAAACCAAAAATAAGGGTTTGGTTTGATCGGGGGTTTTCTCCCATTCATATATCAGAGAACGATAGTAATATTTTCCAATTTTTCCGGTATTTTTTGTACCGCAGAAATTAGGAATAGAGAATCTATATTAAGGAAGGAAAGGTGAAACTGTTGGAATAAAGGTATCCATTGTTATGTGATTTGATACATTGCGGTCAATAACATTGAAAAATTAGATAGATAAGGGTACGGAAAGAGAGGGATTCGAACCCTCGGTAAACAAAAGCCTACATAGCAGTTCCAATGCTACGCCTTGAACCACTCGGCCATCTCTCCTACATAATGATTATGGCCCAGAAACCAAGAAACCAATTGAATCGCGAGTTATGCATATTTGATTGTTGAATAGGTATGGTACGTACAATCAATTCTAACTAATAAACTAATAAAAATATAAAATTTGTATTTTTAATCAAATAAAGAACTTTCCTTCGAAATTGGGGGATAAAGATAATTTTTTTGGTTTTGTGAAAAAGTCTTTCTTAAAAGCAATAAAGATATGGATCTATTCGTGTTTGTGAAGATGTCCCTTCCGTCTTTTTTTGATATCTATAACGGCTTAAATCATTGGATTGGAACGACTTGAATGACCGGTCTATCTTTTTTTTTATGAATTGAGTCTGTTTTTATGTTATTTTGTACCGTACAACTACTTTTTGTGGGATTGTTTTCTCATGAGAGGTAATTAAAAGAAATTTAAAAATGGATTGCTATCTATGCCTAGATCCCGGATAACTGGAAATTTTATTGATAAGACCTTTTCAATTGTAGCCAATATCTTATTACGAATAATTCCGACAACTTCGGGAGAAAAAGAAGCATTTACTTATTACAGAGATGGTGTGATTTGATTTTTTTATTTATTCGCTTCAAGTTCTAGGAAAAAAACACATTAGTCAGGATAGAAAGATTTGAACTAACTCTACGCTTGTTGAAGGTGAAGTTTATAAATAAAACAATTCCTTCTGTCGGGTATCCCCGATTAACGCAGCCTTGGATGCTTCAATTGTCAATTCTAGCATTGAACGCAAGGTTACACCTATGGCTATGGGCTACGGGTTCGGTATTTCAGTGTTAGTTAACCCTACCCCACTAGTACCAATAGGCGACATAGAGGAAGAAGCATTACGCCTAGTAATCAACAACACGAAAACTTTGTTAGAAATTATCCCTTTTCTTTATTGGGATCGGGATTAAAAAGAATGGTTGGGACAACAAACATCCATCTCGTTCGTACTTTGGATACCCATATAACCATCGAAGACTGTTGAAGTGACTAATTCCTAGAAATTAAGGAAGATTGAGGACAAAGAAATTGTTGGAGTTAACTTAATATTTTTATCTAGTATCAACATGTTTGATGTTAAGAAAAGATCTTTTGCAGGAAGGTTGGCTAGAGATTTCTTGTAAAAACACTAGCTCTGCTCAGTTCATAATGAGAATGTTTCAATCCCTTTTTTATTATATGTATTATTCTCATTATGCACATAAGGGAGGAGCCGTATGAGATGAAAATCTCACGTACGGTTCTGGAACGGAGATTCTTTGAATCGAATGACGACCGTAACGGATGTCTGCTCAATCCGAAGGAAATTATGCAGAAGCTTTACAGAATTATTATGAAGCTATGCGACTAGAAATTGATCCCTATGATCGAAGTTATATACTCTATAATATAGGCCTTATTCATACAAGTAATGGAGAACATACAAAAGCTTTGGAATATTATTTTGGGGCACTAGAACGAAACCCCTTCTTACCACAAGCTTTCAATAATATGGCCGTGATCTGTCATTACGTGCGACTATCTCCACTATAGAACTAAAAGAAAAAAAAGAACAAAGTTTACTAAAAAAAAAAATAGGCTTTCTACATATGCATCGTCCAAAACAACGATTTTTATCAGCTGTAGAAATAAAAAGTAACTTCATAGAAGTCAAAATATGATATGAAGACAAAAGTCTGCCTAGATACTTTATTCTATGGATAAAGGATCTAATTGATAGAGGAAGCATCGTAAAGATCAATTAGCGAGAGTTTTGGACGATACAATAAGAACTGCTTACTTATGTTCATAATATGAGACAAAAGTTAGGAATCAACTTATGTAACAGAGTCGATCCACTAAAGTATTGAGCAGCGGTGTAGCATCAGATCCCAAAGATAGTAAGTCTTTCTTATGAGGGAAGGTCTTTTTCAAAGATTCTATATAAATTTATATATAAAATAAAAACCGAGATAGTTAACTTTCAGAAAATTATAATCAGAAAATTCTAACGATAAACCATAGTAGAAGGCTTGCGCTTTATTCTTCTGAAGGTGGGAGAAAAGATAAAACCGATTTTTAATCCAAATTCAAGTTTGAAACTCATGTAATGTAATTAACCCTTTTTGGTTAACTCGAGAAAAAGGGGGGGCGCCAAAAGAAAGAATTGACTGCTGAGCCGTATGAGGTAGGAAACTCTCAAGTACGGTTCTAATGGAAGGAATTTGCTTGCCTATTCTGACCGAGGAGAACGGGCCATTCGGCAGGGAGATTCTGAAATTGCGGAGGCTTGGTTCGATCAAGCCGCGGAGTATTGGAAACAAGCTATAGCGCTTACTCCAGGCAATTATATTGAAGCGCAGAATTGGTTGAAGATCACAAAGCGTTTTGAATAAGATAAGAGCACTCCCTTTGTATTTTTTTATTTATTTATTATTTATTTAATATTTATTTATATTTAATTTAAATTTCGTATTTTTAGTATTTGGTATATTTTTATATTTCTTATAACAAATTTATTATAATTAATTG
>CANYLF011621035.1:10000-25000 GCA_948193215.1 Bocquillonia castaneifolia | reverse complement strand
GCATTTTCAGGGCCTTTGAAGCTTCTATCATTTATGTATGATTTGATTTCTCGTACACTGACCTTTCTAATTTCTAATGGGTTTCGAAGAAAAAAATTATTTATCGGTTCATAACCTGACTTAGGTAAATTCATGAATTCGACTCGGTTATTCCTTCTTATAGTCTTAATAACCATACAAACCATGAATTTTTTTATGACTCATCAATCAGATAGATGAATTTTTAAAAAGAACTGTTTAAGAAACAAGTAATCCCCCGTTCCTTACTAGTTGATCCTCAGACTTATTTCTCTCATTCTATCAAACTAATCTTCTCTTGTTCATGAGATTTCTAAAAATCAATTATAGATATCAATCTTATTATATAAATATTATATAGGTATAAATATCTATATTAAGTATAAATATCAATATAAATTGATCTTGTGTTCTAGAATCAAAGAGAGAAAAAAAAAATTCAAAAGTATCTTCTATGTCTTATGTTATGACTTCGAATAAACTTTTCTATGGAGGAGGGGAATAGTGATTTATTCCTATGGAATAACTAAGAGTAAGAAGGTTTAATCAGAAATATCGACAGATTTTTTCGAAGTCCAAAGAAAAAGAAATAGGAAAATGAAAGAAAAAGCAGAGCTACTGTTTCAATTTCATCTATATCGAATTTTACTATCAGAATTTTACTATCAGAATAGTAGATATGGTCATGATGCAATAGGTTAGGTCCACTTACTTTTTCTTTTATTGATTATTGATTTCTAATCTAATCTTTACAATTGATTTATTAGAATGATGGAAAATCAAAAAATTTGGCAATTTAAGAACCAATTTTTCATTATTCATTATAATTATTCATTATATTATAAAATATAATAAACAAAATAATAAATAAATGTTCAACTTTATAACTAGAATTCTATAAATATATTCTAGAATCTATAATTAATATTTTCTAACTATATAATTCTAATCAAAATAGACCCTATTTATATTTAATTACTATATTAATTACTATAGAATTTATATTTAATTACTATATATCTATTTAAATTATCTATTTAACTATTTAAATTAAACTTAATTTAATTACTATATTTTAATATCATTACTCCATTTGATATAGTAGTAAAAATATATAGTAAAAATCATCCTGATTCTTAATTAGTATATTAAATTTTAATTAGAATATTATATTCGAATATTATATTAATTTTATATATTTATATATATTTTATATATTTATATATATATTTTATTTTATATATTTATATATTAATATAAATAATATAAATTGAATTTGAATATTTTAATTTAATATTTTAATAGAGTTAGAAATATTATTAAATAGGAATATTACCAAATAGTAATATTACCGCAGGTTTTCCTTTTTATTAATTTATTAATTATTAAATATTCAAATTTTATTAATTATTAAAATTAATTAATTATTAAATATTAATTAATAAATAATAAAATTTGAATTAATTTTTTTTTTTTTTTTTATATTTTATTAAAATATAAAATTAAAAAAAGACAAAAGCCCCTTATCGGATTTGAACCGATGACTTACGCCTTACCATGGCGTTACTCTACCACTGAGTTAAAAGGGCCCCTTTGATTCAATTCCCGAATGGACTACTATGTGGATAAGATATATCTATAGATTCGATATCCAATCTATAATTCTATAATAGAAAAAGTAAGTAAATAAATAAGTAAATCCATTTTATTTTAATAGAATAATTTTAATAGTTAATAGAATATATAATTTAATATATATTATATATTAATATAATATATAACATTCAATACAATATGTAATAAACAATATATTCTATATTAGAATAGATTCTAATTAGAATAGATTATAATAGAATTCTAAATTCATTCTATAATTCTTTTACTTTATATATGAGTATATGAATTCTATTTATATTTATTAGAACGGATAATGGTGAATATAAGAATCACAAAATTCTATTGAATCGTAAAAGGCCGAAAGATTCGAAGAGTCTAGTCATACCATTTCGTTATATTGACAATTTCCAAAAACTGTTCATACTATGAGCATAGTATGCTGGTGGTCGGGCAAATGTGCCCCCATCGTCTAGTGGTTCAGGACATCTCTCTTTCAAGGAGGCAGCGGGGATTCGACTTCCCCTGGGGGTAGGGTATTACGAAAGGAAGTTGATCATGAATTCTTAATAAGTCTGGAATTGATTCTTCCTGGGTCGATGCCCGAGCGGTTAATGGGGACGGACTGTAAATTCGTTGGCAATATGTCTACGCTGGTTCAAATCCAGCTCGGCCCAATAATTCACGGATCCGCCATGAAATGATATAACCCCTTTGTTCTCTCGAAATGCCTGATACGGAAAAAAATAAAAATTTCGGATATATCTTTACCTGTTCTTTATTTGATTTGCTTTATTTTCTCACAAATTATGATCTTGCTAATGATCTAAATTCAGATCCGGATTTGTAAGTATAAAGTCTAAGAAAAAGAGTAATGTAAAGAAAAACAAAGTCTTTTTTCATTGAAAGATTTTATTATTATTATCAATTATCAATTGACGTTAATTTGAAATAACGAAAAGATGACTAGTAATCTTTGTACCTTTTACCACTAAAGTGCATACCCATGTGGATATCAATCTACCACTCCCTTTTTTGTTACATACAAAAAAACGATTCCAACCTAAAATCAAAATAGAAATAAATAGAAAGGGTTTGAATGAAATCATAAGAATATATATGTTGTACACTTTATTGCACTTCCCTGGGATTGTAGTTCAATTGGTCAGAGCACCGCCCTGTCAAGGCGGAAGCTGCGGGTTCGAGCCCCGTCAGTCCCGACGGATCCAAATCCAATAATCTAATAAAAAAAACATTAATTCATCTTTCCCTTTTCTGCGAAAGGGGGACAAATAACATAATTTCATTATTTTTTTATTTATTTTTTTTATTTATTTTATTTTAGTTTTTCATTTCTAATCAAAGTAAGTAATCATTTCTAATCAAAGTAAGTAAAAATATGGGAATTTTCGTTTTTCAACTAGTACTGATTGATAGCAACATATGTGGATTAGTACAATTATTGGTAGCGTTATATTCAAGATTCAAAATGAATTTAATTGCTTTGATAGAATCCTTTTATTTTTTACTTTTCATTTTTAAAAAGTATCTTTTTTTGTTATTTTCTCAATTACAAATTTAAATTTGAAACAATCTATCTCATTCAAATTGCGCAATGAAGTTTTAATATATTCTATGCATTACCAAGGAAAGAGGATATTAATAAAATTAAAAAATTAAAGATTAAATTCAAATATCAAATAAATAAAAAAAATAATGGAAAAAATTATCAATTGAATCAAGAATCCATTTTTGAATTCGGTATGTATAAATGATCTTTCTATGTTATACTATTCAATTCTCGATGATGAATCGACTTGATAACTCAGATATTGTTATTCATGATATTGATCAGACTCAATATCATCGAGATGGAATTCATCCCATTGAATTTAGAGGCGAAAGATTTTTAATCTCTATGGGATTAAATCCCGAGTTATTACGAAGTAAAGAAAAACGAAACGATGAGATTATGGAAGTAAATATTCTTGCGTTTATTGCTACTGCCCTGTTCATTCTAGTTCCTACTGCCTTTTTACTTATAATTTACGTAAAAACCATTAGTCAAAGTGATTAATTTGAATGAAACTTGACTTCTTAGTTCTTATTAATGATTGAAGAAATAAAATGAAAAGGATTCCTAGTTTGAGCCTTAGCTGAAAAGCTGAAATGAGTGGACCAGAATTAGCAGTATTCTATGAGATCCGATAGTATGATAGAAAGAAAAATATTTCTTTCTATCATACTATCCATTTTTTTGTATTCTAATATATACAGTTGTACTCTATAAAGATATAGATAAAGATATAGATAAAGATATATGCTTAATATAGATATAGATTAATCTAGAATATCATCATAGATTAATCTAGAATATCATCATAAATTAATCTAGAATATAATCATAGATTAATCTAGAATATAATCATAGATTAATCTAGAATATCATCTCATATTCATATATCTAGTATCTAAATATAAATTATCGATATGTAATGTACATAACGTCCCAATTCTATTTACTCATCTATTTGATTTGTGTTGGTTCCAATTAATCTGAAATAGTCGAAAGGCAACTCTTACTATTACTTTTACGATTCGAATTCCTCGATTTCTGATTATTTTCAATATGAATCTCGTCATCTACCGAAACAATAAAATTAATGAAAAGTAATTCATTAAAAAAAAATTTCAGATTGCAACGAAAAGGATTAGTAAACCCTGCAGATTTTTAACCTTTGAATCATGATATGAAATGAGTCAAATCAATAAGGTATAGCTTAAATCAAATTTCTCTAAAATAATAAAACAAATACTAAACTAAGCACTAAACAAAAAAATATCTTAGTATGTATAGTATCTCATTGGAGAACCACTATATCTATCTTATTTACCATAGAAAATTCACGTAATTTAATCCCTTTTAATTTTAGAATTTTAATATTAATATTTTAATATTAATAATAATTAATAATAATAATTATTTTAATAACTAATAAAATAAAAGAATAAAATAAAATAAAAGAATAAAATAAAAGAACTGCTTTCTTTTTTCTTTGAACAGGAAAAAGGCAAACAAATAAAAAGGGGGTTTCGTTTTTCCTCATTGTTCTTATCTGGTACGAACCGGTTTATCGAAATAGATAATTTAGGAAGAATTTGGTTGAAATAAATTTCTTATCAGTTGTATTCCTTTATACTTTCAAAATAGGAACACCAGAATCATTGAAATATTTGTTTGATTCTAATTAAATTAAGGGGATATTATTCGTATATTATTCATAGAATATATTACTTTACCCGAATCCAATATAATTTGGACCAATAAAATTTAAAATTTGGAAATGAAGATATGAGGATATTTTTAATTCAATTTCGAAATTTGTACAAATTTCGAAATTGAATTAAATTTATTAAATTTAATTATTTAATTTTAATTCAATTTAATTAATAAATTCAAAAATCTTTACAGAACGATCTATAAAACAATTGATATTGATACAGTTTGATTTCTAAACCCAATTAGTAATACTCCTAGAGTCCACTTCTTCCCCATACTACGAGTGAAAGGGAAAATGTAAAGACTACCATTAAAGCAGCCCAAGCGAGACTTACTATATCCATGTGAATTATGTCCTCTATCTCTATGAATATGAAGGAATTTTCCATTATTGTTCACTAATATAATATCACTAATATATACAATTATATACAATAATAATATAATATATACAATAATATAATATATTATATAAATATATAAATATTATAGTAGAATTGTTGTATATAGTATAGTAGAATTGTTGTATATAGTAGAATTGTTGGCGCAGAGTCAAAAAAAAGATTCTGTTCAATATATTGATATTGAAAATTGATATTGATGAAAAAAATCCAATTAATTCAAAGAAGTTCTTATCTTATTCTTATAAGATTGATAGTAGAATCGAAAAACTTTTATTTTAGTATTTAGTACAAACAAAATAGGCAGCAATACCCTTGGAAGTATCAAGAAACCTTTTCCTTCACGTATTTCTGTTGGGAGTCAATTCGATAAGTTATATCAATATCAGCAAAAGGGAATAAGATATTTTGCGTCTTTTGTTAATCAGGCGACACCCGGATTTGAACTGGGGAAAAAGGATTTGCAGTCCCCCGCCTTACCACTCGGCCATGCCGCCAAAGCAACGCAAAATAGCCGCCAAAGCAATCCAAAATAGACGAAAATATTCCCACCCTTTTGGATTGGATCTATCTTTTCCATTTTTTTTGTATAGTATCTCAAAACACACACTATCTAAATTCTTTTCTCTTTGTATTATCTATTGAAATGAAAAGTGAATTTTAATTCCCAAACACCAAAATAAAATAAAGGACAAATTGGAACCATTAACTATTGACTGCGAATTCATGAACGATTCCTGGATTTGAATCTAAAATTGTATTTATCTAATCCTAATGATATAAGAAAATAGAAATTGATACGTAACCAATCAGTATTGATTCTTTTCAATAAAAAAAAATTCTTCTCAGTTTCAATTATAACAACAATTATGAGTATATGTAAACCCTAGAACATAAAATTTTATGCGGATATTTATCTTATCTACCTACGATTCCTATAGGCAAATTTCTATTCAATTTTCATTGCATGCTTAATTAATAAGCCTTCTTATGTTTTATGTTATGCACTTCAATCTATTATATGAATTCAATCTATTATATGAATATGAATTCGATTAAAAAAAAAATAGATATCTCTTATATGCGAATTTTTTTTTGAACTAAACGATGAAATCCGCGAAAAAGCTAAGTGCTAACAAAAAATCAACTTTAATATTGTTTCGAATTATTGGTTTTTTCTCTCATCGAAAGATTAGATCCCGAATCCATTTATTTTTTTTTTTTTTTTATTTATTTATTTTTTTTTTTTTATTGGTATCCAAGCGTATTGGAATATGTAATATCATAATCATAATAATGGTAGAAATTGAATCACTTTTTGTTTCGCTATTATATACAAAATTTCATAAGTCGAAGGTAAGTAGAATTTCTCAATTCCTTTCCAGTTGTATCTGCTGCAAATTCGAATTTGAGTATAAACTTCTCTTTATTCTTCCGTTCATATGTATTTCATACATTCCATATCCATCTATGGAGTTAGATAAAGTTTTATGTGATTCTGTAACCAGAATATAAATTCCATCATTGCTAGATCGATCCATAGAAATAGAAATAGAATTTGAATGAAGAATGATCCAATAATATAATGGGATTTTTATTAATAAATAATAAACGGGAAATTGAAAATGCTGGGGGCTGAAAATGAGGGAATGTCTACAATACCTGGATTTAATCAGATACAATTTGAAGGATTTTGTAGGTTCATTGATCAGGGCTTAACAGAAGAACTTTATAAATTTCCAAAAATTGAAGATACAGATCAAGAAATTGAATTTCAATTATTTGTGGAAACATATCAATTAGTAGAACCGTTGATAAAAGAAAGAGATGCTGTATATGAATCACTTACATATTCTTCTGAATTATATGTATCCGCGGGATTAATTTGGAAAGCTAGTAGGGATATGCAAGAACAAACAATTTTTATTGGAAACATTCCTCTAATGAATTCCCTGGGAACTTTTATAATAAATGGAATATACAGAATTGTGATCAATCAAATATTGCAAAGTCCCGGTATCTATTACCGGTCAGAATTGGATCATAACGGAATTTCGGTCTATACCGGCACCCTAATATCAGATTGGGGGGGAAGAGTAGAATTAGAGATTGATAGAAAGGCAAGGATATGGGCTCGTGTGAGTAGGAAACAGAAAATATCTATTCTAGTTCTATCATCCGCTATGGGTTTGAATCTAAGAGAAATTTTAGAGAATGTATGCTACCCTGAGATTTTCTTATCTTTCCTGAATGATAAGGAAAAAAAAATTTTTGGGTCAAAGGAAAATGCTATTTTGGAGTTTTATCAACAATTTACTTGTGTAGGCGGAGATCCGGTATTTTCTGAATCCTTATGTAAGGAATTACAAAAGAAATTCTTTCAACAAAGATGTGAATTAGGAAGGATTGGTCGATTAAATATGAACCGGAGACTGAATCTTGATATACCTCATAACAATACATTTTTGTTACCACGAGATATATTGGCAGCTGCGGATCATTTAATTGGAATGAAATTTGGAATGGGTACGCTTGACGATATGAATCATTTACAAAATAAACGTATTCGTTCTGTAGCGGATCTTTTACAAGATCAATTCGGATTGGCTCTGATTCGTTTAGAAAATGTGGTTAGAGGGACTATATGTGGAGCAATTAGGCATAAATTGATACCAACCCCTCAAAATTTGGTAACTTCAACTCCATTAACAACTACTTATGAATCTTTTTTCGGATTACACCCATTATCTCAAGTTTTGGATCGAACTAATCCATTGACACAAATAGTTCATGGGAGAAAATCGAGTTATTTGGGTCCCGGAGGATTGACAGGACGAACTGCTAGTTTTCGGATACGAGATATCCACCCTAGTCACTATGGGCGCATTTGCCCAATTGACACATCTGAAGGAATCAATGTTGGACTTATTGGATCTTTAGCAATTCATGCCAAGATTGGTCATTTGGGGTCTTTAGAAAGCCCATTTTATGAAATCTCTGAGGGATCAAAAAAAGTACGGATGCTTTATTTATCACCAAATAGAGAGGAATACCATATGGTAGCGGCAGGAAATTTTTTGGCGCTGAATCGAGGTGTTCAGGAAGAACAGGTTGCTCCAGCTCGATATCGTCAAGAATTCCTGACTATTGCATGGGAACAAGTGCATCTTCGAACTATTTTTCCCTTCCAATATTTTTCTATTGGAGCTTCCCTCATTCCTTTTATCGAGCATAATGATGCGAATCGGGCTTTAATGAGTTCTAATATGCAACGTCAAGCAGTTCCACTTTCTCGGTCCGAAAAATGCATTGTTGGAACTGGATTGGAACGCCAAGTGGCTTTAGATTCAGGGGTTCCTGCTATAGCCGAACACGAGGGAAAGATAATTTATACTGATATTGACAAGATCATTTTATCGGGTAATGGGGATACTTTACACATTCCATTAGTTATGTATCTACGTTCCAACAAAAATACTTGTATGCACCAAAAACCCCAGGTTCAGCGGGGTAAATACATTAAAAAGGGGCAAGTTTTAGCGGATGGTGCCGCTACAGTTGGTGGCGAACTCGCCTTGGGCAAAAACGTATTAGTGGCTTATATGCCGTGGGAAGGTTACAATTTTGAGGATGCGGTACTCATTAGCGAACGCCTGGTATATGAAGATATTTATACTTCTTTTCACATACGGAAATATGAAATTCAGACTCATGTGACAAGCCACGGACCTGAAAGGATCACTAACGAAATACCGCATCTAGAAGCCCGTTTACTCCGAAATTTAGACAAAAATGGAATTGTTATGCTCGGATCTTGGGTAGAGATGGGCGATATTTTAGTAGGTAAATTAACGCCTCAAATGGCGAAAGAATCATCGTATGCTCCAGAAGATAGATTATTAAGAGCTATACTTGGTATTCAGGTATCTACTTCAAAGGAAACTTGTCTAAAACTACCTATAGGTGGTAGGGGGCGAGTTATTGATGTGAGATGGGTTCAGAAAAAAGAGGGTTCCAGCTATAATCCGGAAACGGTTCGTGTATATATTTTACAGAAACGCGAAATCAAAGTGGGTGATAAAGTAGCTGGAAGACAGGGAAATAAAGGCATCATTTCAAAAATTTTGCCTAGACAAGATATGCCGTATTTGCAAGATGGAAGGCCTGTTGATATGGTCTTCAACCCATTAGGAGTACCCTCACGAATGAATGTAGGACAGATATTTGAATGCTCACTCGGGTTAGCGGGGGGTCTGCTAGATAGACATTATCGAATAGCACCCTTTGATGAGAGATATGAACAAGAGGCTTCGAGAAAACTAGTATTTTCTGAATTATATGAAGCCAGTAAGCAAACAGCAAATCCGTGGGTATTTGAACCCGAATATCCAGGAAAGGGTAGAATATTTGATGGAAGAACGGGGGATCCCTTTGAGCAGCCCGCTATAATAGGAAAACCTTATATCTTGAAGTTAATTCATCAAGTTGATGATAAAATACACGGACGTTCCAGTGGACATTATGCACTTGTTACCCAACAACCCCTTAGAGGAAGGGCCAAGCAAGGGGGACAACGAGTCGGAGAAATGGAGGTTTGGGCTCTAGAGGGATTTGGTGTTTCTCATATTTTACAAGAAATGCTTACTTATAAATCTGATCATATTAGAGCTCGCCAAGAAGTGCTTGGTACTACAATCATTGGAGGAACAATACCTAAACCTGAAGATGCTCCCGAATCTTTTCGATTGCTCGTTCGAGAACTACGATCTTTGGCTCTGGAACTGAATCATTTCCTTGTATCTGAAAAGAACTTTCAGATTAATAGGAAGGAAGCTTAATCGGAATGAATCAGAAATTTTCTTCTATGATTGATCGGTATAAACATCAACAACTCCGAATTGGATCAGTTTCGCCTCAACAAATAAGTGCTTGGGCCAATAAAATCTTACCT
This sequence comes from Bocquillonia castaneifolia, assembly GCA_948193215.1. NCBI lineage: Eukaryota > Viridiplantae > Streptophyta > Magnoliopsida > Malpighiales > Euphorbiaceae > Bocquillonia > Bocquillonia castaneifolia. The sequence goes on along the minus strand of CANYLF011621035.1, from coordinate 14,736 downwards.
AATGGAGAGATTGTTGGAGAAGTAACAAAACCCTATACTTTTCATTACAAAACCAATAAACCTGAAAAAGATGGATTATTTTGTGAAAGAATTTTTGGGCCTATAAAAAGTGGAATTTGTGCTTGTGGAAATTATCGAGTAATCAGAAATGAAAAAGAAGACAAAAAATTTTGTGAACAATGCGGAGTTGAATTTGTTGATTCTCGGATACGCAGATATCAAATGGGCTACATCAAACTGGTATGCCCAGTAACTCATGTATGGTATTTGAAACGTCTTCCTAGTTATATCGCAAATCTTTTGGATAAACCCCTTAAAGAATTAGAAGGCCTAGTATACTGCGATGTGTGATTTAATCGAAATTCTGATTTTACAGTTTTGGAATGAAAAACTGTCATCCCATTTATTTAATCGGGTTGGGATGTCCTGGATCTGACATGTCTCTAACATGTAGCTCAGAATTATGGGTGTATTCATTACTCCCCAATAAAAGAGGAATTGGTCTATGGTCGATGCAGTAACAAATAAATAGGAATTCCTAGTTGTACCTCGTGAAAACAGACTTCTTTCTTTTTTTCTTTTGTGGAATTAATCATTCCTTTCTTTTCATTTTTAAAAAAGAAAGAAACCATGTTTATGCTCAAGTAATCAAATATGTCATGGTTCCAGGAGTCTATACATCGCATATAGGCTTTAATAGCATCGTGGCATAACCGTCGAGGTGATTTCGGGACCTAAGAGATCGAATAGAAAGGGACATAGACAAATAAATCCCTTATGAATTCTAAGGTGCTGGGAATTTATCATTCGAAGGGAAGTAGACTACTCAAGAATTTCACATTTCTTTTAGGTCGTAATTGTAAAAATTGAATAAGTTGTGATAATTAAATAAAGAATTCAAAAAAATGGAAGTTAATGAATTAATGAAAGCTTGCTTGGTATTCATTATCCGTCGGGAACTTGAGTAAGGAGTAGTTCTTTTTTTGGTTTTTTTCGATTTTGAAAGCAGGAACCCTTTTCTTTTTATTTGGTATAATTACTTAAGCCGGATGAGAGGAAACTTTCACGTCCGATTTTGAAGGGGGGGAGACCATATAGTATAGGATCCTATCCCAATTTTTCTTTTGCTAGGCCCATAGTTAAAAAACCTACTTTTTTACGATTACGAGGTTCATTCGAATACGAAATCCAATCCTGGAAATACAGTATTCCACTTTTTTTTACTACCCAAGGCTTCGATACATTTCGAAATCGAGAAATTTCTACGGGAGCTGGTGCTATCCGAGAACAACTAGCCGATCTAGATTTGCGAATTATTATTGATTTTTCATCGGTAGAATGGAAAGAATTAGGGGAAGAAGGGCCTACGGGAAATGAATGGGAAGATCGAAAGGTTGGAAGAAGAAAGGATTTTTTGGTTAGACGCGTGGAATTAGCTAAGCATTTTATTCGAACAAATATAGACCCAGAATGGATGGTTTTATGTCTATTACCAGTTCTTCCTCCCGAGTTGAGACCGATCATTCAGATAGATGGGGGTAAACTAATGAGTTCAGATATTAATGAACTCTATAGAAGAGTTATCTATCGGAATAATACTCTTATTGATCTATTAACAACAAGTAGATCTACGCCAGGGGAATTAGTAATGTGTCAGGAAAAATTGGTACAAGAAGCCGTGGATATACTTCTTGATAATGGAATCCGCGGACAACCAATGAGGGACGGTCATAATAAGGTTTACAAATCGTTTTCCGATGTAATTGAAGGCAAAGAAGGAAGATTTCGTGAGACTATGCTTGGCAAACGGGTTGATTATTCGGGGCGTTCTGTCATTGTCGTAGGTCCCTCGCTTTCATTACATCGATGTGGATTGCCTCGCGAAATAGCAATAGAACTTTTCCAGATATTTGTAATTCGTGGTCTAATTAGACAACATCTTGCTTCGAACATAGGGGTTGCTAAGAGTAAAATTCGGGAAAAAGAACCAATTGTATGGGAAATACTTCAGGAAGTTATGCAGGGGCATCCGGTATTACTGAATAGAGCACCGACTCTGCATAGATTAGGCATACAGGCATTCCAACCCATTTTGGTGGAAGGCCATGCTATTTGTTTACATCCATTAGTTTGTAAGGGATTCAATGCAGATTTTGATGGGGATCAAATGGCTGTTCATGTACCCTTATCGTTGGAGGCTCAAGCAGAGGCCCGTTTACTTATGTTTTCTCATATGAATCTCTTATCTCCAGCTATTGGGGATCCCATTTCCGTACCAACTCAAGATATGCTTATTGGGCTCTATGTATTAACAAGCGGGAATCGTCGAGGTATTTGTGCAAATAGATATAATCCATGTAATTATCAAAATGAAAGAATTGACGATAATAACGATAAATATATGAAAGAATCCTTTTTTTCTAATTCCTATGATGCAATTGGCGCTTATCGGCGTAAAAGAATCAATTTAGACAGTCCTTTGTGGCTCCGGTGGCAACTGGATCAACAGGCTATTGCTTCAAGAGAAGCTCCTATCGAGGTTCACTATGAATCTTCGGGCACCTATCATGAGATTTATGAACACTATCTAATAGTACGAAATATAAAAAAAGAAATTCTTTGTATATACATTCGAACTACTGTTGGTCATATTTCTCTTTATCGAGAAATCGAAGAAGCTGTACAAGGGTTTTGCCAAGCCGGCTTGGTTAGTATCTAATCATAGGGATCTAAGCTACGTAATTCTACGACACCGGCATTAATTTCGATTTCTTCGGTTCAACGAGTACCATAGTTCCGGACTTTCTATGCAAATCAAGATAGAGAAAAGGAAGTTTCCAATCATTGACTCAAATTCATTGTCATCAAACTCTACTCAGCGGAATATGGAGGTACTTATGGCCGAACGGGTCAATCTGGCCTTTCACAATAAAGTGATAGATGGAACTGCCATTAAACGACTTATTAACAGATTAATAGATCATTTTGGAATGGCATATACATCACACATCCTGGATCAAGTAAAGACTCTGGGTTTCCAGCAAGCCACTGCTACATCCATTTCATTAGGAATTGATGATCTTTTAACAATACCTTCTAAGGGATGGCTAGTTCAAGATGCTGAACAACAAAGTTTGATTTTTGAAAAACACTATCATTATGGAAATGTACACGCGGTGGAAAAATTACGCCAATCTATTGAGATATGGTATGCTACAAGTGAATATTTGCGAAAAGAAATGAATCTTAATTTTAGTATGACGGAACCCTTTAATCCAGTCCATATAATGTCTTTTTCGGGAGCTAGAGGAAATGCATCTCAAGTACACCAATTAGTAGGTATGAGAGGATTAATGTCGGATCCACAAGGACAAATGATCGATTTACCCATTCAAAGCAATTTACGCGAAGGACTATCTTTAACAGAATATATCATTTCTTGCTACGGAGCCCGAAAGGGGGTTGTTGATACTGCTGTACGAACATCAGATGCTGGATATCTTACGCGTAGACTTGTTGAAGTAGTTCAACACATTGTTGTACGTAGAACAGATTGTGGCACCACCAGGGGGATCCCTGTGAGTCCTCGAAATGGAATGATGTCAGAAAGAATTTTTATTCAAACATTAATTGGTCGTGTATTAGCAGACAATATATATATGGGTGTACGATGCATTGCCATTCGAAATCAAGATATTGGGATCGGACTTGCCAACCGATTCATAACCTTTCGAGCCCAAACAATATCTATTCGAACTCCCTTTACTTGTAGGAGTACGTCTTGGATCTGTCGATTATGTTATGGTCGGAGTCCTGCTCATGGCGATCTAGTGGAATTGGGGGAAGCCGTAGGTATTATTGCGGGTCAATCCATTGGAGAGCCGGGTACTCAACTAACATTAAGAACGTTTCATACCGGTGGAGTATTTACAGGGGGTACTGCAGAACATGTACGAGCCCCATCTAATGGAAAAATAAAATTTAATGAGGATTTGGTTCATCCCATACGTACACGTCATGGGCATCCTGCTTTTCTATGTTATATAAACTTGTATGTAACTATTGAGAGTCCTGATATTCTACATAACGTGACTATTCCACCAAAAAGTTTCCTTTTAGTTCAAAACGATCAATATGTAGAATCAGAACAAGTGATTGCTGAAATTCGGGCGGGAACATACACTTTGAATTTTAAAGAGAAGGTTCGAAAACATATTTATTCCGATTCAGAAGGAGAAATGCACTGGAGTACTGACGTATACCATGCGCCTGAATTTAAATATAGTAATGTCCATCTCTTACCAAAAACAAGCCATTTATGGATATTATCAGGAAATTCGTGCAAATCCAGTATAGTTCCTTTTTCATTACATAAGGATCAAGATCAAATGAACGTTCATTCTCTTTCTGTCAAAAGAAGAGATATTTCTAGTCCTTCTGTAAATAATGCTCAAGTTAAACACAAATTCTTTAGCTCAGATTTTTCGGGTAAAAAAGAAACTAGTATTCCTGATTATTCAAAACTTAATCGAATCATATGTACTGGTCATTGTAATCTCATATATCCTGCTATTCCCTACGAGAATTCTGATTTATTAGCAAAGAGGCGAAGAAATAAATTCATCATCCCATTCCAATTAATTCAAGAACAAGAGAAAGAACTAATGACCCGTTCGGCGGCTATCTCGATTGAAATACCTCTAAATGGTATTTTTCGTATAAATAGTGTTTTTGCG
>CANYLF011621035.1:0-5000 GCA_948193215.1 Bocquillonia castaneifolia | reverse complement strand
TATAAACCAATTTTCTTTTTTGTGAATGTTTCAAAAAAAGATTTTAGAATCCAACTGATTGAATCTAAGATACGAATGTTTACGTTATGTAAGAAGGATGCGTATATGTAATATTAAGTATTAACTAGGTATATATTAAGTTAAAAGATATATCTAATCCGCCTTACTACTGGAGATTTAGATAGAGATTCCCAGAAAAGTCCTTATTTTTTTTTTTCGTTTGTAACTGTGAATTGAATATTGACTAACGAGATTAAATCCGGAAAAAGAATGAAGAGTTCGAATTCAAAGAATTATTCGAAACAAAAAAAGAAATGGAAAAAAGTTGTATGAATTCGCAAAAATTTTTTGAATAAGAACTAAAAAATAGATATCGAAATAGTTCTGATGATTCAATCGAAATAGTTCTGATGATTCAATAATATAATATTATTATTTCAATTCGGAGTTCTTAGTTACTTTGACTGGATGAAAATCTTATTTTATTGATGAAATGAATAATTAAGTCATAATTTATTGATTGGTTGTATCATTAACCATTTCCTTATTTTATTTTGGTGCGAGGAACTTATCATGAATCCATTGATTTCTGCCGCTTCCGTTATTGCTGCCGGTTTGGCCGTTGGGCTTGCTTCTATTGGACCTGGTGTTGGTCAAGGTACTGCTGCGGGCCAAGCTGTAGAAGGTATCGCAAGACAACCCGAGGCGGAGGGAAAAATACGAGGTACTTTATTGCTTAGTCTAGCTTTTATGGAAGCTTTAACAATTTATGGACTAGTTGTAGCATTAGCACTTTTATTTGCGAATCCTTTTGTTTAATCCTATATATATATATATAATTAAAATAAAAATATATATAAATAAAAATATATATATATAAAAAAAAAATAGATAATTAATCTGTCTATAGTCTATAGTCGATAAGAAAAGAGGGGATCCTATGAAAAATGTAACCGATTCTTTCGTTTCCTTGGGTTACTGGCCATCCGCCGGGAGTTTCGGATTTAATACCGATATTTTAGCAACAAATCCAATAAATCTAAGTGTAGTCCTTGGTGTATTGATTTTTTTTGGAAAGGGAGTGTGTGCGAGTTGTTTATTTCAAGAATAGGCTGGATTGAACCAGCTGCGCTTTTTTCGTTTTAACTTTTTCGTTTTAACTAGGAAAGACAAGGTGCATGATCCTGCGAATTACTTCTGAATAAATTAATAAATATAAATTAATAAATTAAATAAATTAATAAATCATCTTTAAGAACCATAGCAGTTCGTGATTCATGGGTAAAGTAAATATACTTTGATTCTCTATCAACCACTAATGGGGACCATTAATATGGTTAAAGTTAAACTGTTTGAAGTCTAGATGAAGCAAGGTACTCTTTCTACTACTATATTAATACAAAAATTAATACCCAACTTCCCATAAATAAATATAATTGAAGTAAAAATGAAAGAAAATAATAATAAACTCCTTGATTTTTCTAAATGAATAGATAATCTTAAAAAAATGAATAGATAATCTAAAATAAGAATTTATATCTAAATGATGTTAATATGAAATGATATAATACAATTTTGATTATAATTTTATAAAATATTTCAATAATATTTTAGTGATAATTCATTAGTGTAATATATTACGATAAAAATATTGATTTATAAATTTTTTTCCTTGATATGGTAATTCTCTATATCATTTTAACAAAAAAATAATTAATATCTATTAAAATTTTATAATTTTTATTGAAAAATTAAAGCTAAAATTTTAAATTGCTAAATCAAAGTATCTTTTATAGGTTAGAACTTAGAAGATAAAAAAAATTATAATTAATAATTTATTACTTCAAATTTAACAATAAATGTATATATAATGTTTGTAAGGATGACAATGGGTGGGTCAGGACCGAATTTTACCTTATCTATACTCATCTCGAATTATTATTAGTTATACACAATTCCGTTCCGTATATGAACGGGTTATAATATTTTTTCCCCTTACCCATCTCGTCATAAAATTAAAATTCCACAACTTAACCCTCCCACCCTACATGTAAATGTAATTTAAAATATATAAATAATATAATATTTTTATAATTTATATTTATTTTATGGTATTTTTGTAATATATGTGTATGTATACACGTAAATGGGGCGGGGCGGATTTAAATTACCCGCATTTTCATATGCGGGGCGGGTAATGGGGTGGAGCATTTAAATACCGAACCCAATTAATACACGTCAATAAATCCTTCAGGTATACCTGTTGCCCATCCCGAACCCAGTTTAACGTTGACTTACCCACCCCAATCGAGTTGGATCGGATCAGGTACCTGCGGGTATGTGTAAAATTATCATCTCTAGGTGGTTGTATGAAATAATAAGTATAATTAAAGTGTTTAAGTGACAATAATATATTAATTTAGATGTTTACTTGTTTAAAATGTATAATTAGGTGCATATAAGGAAAATAAAAAAGTTAAGGTGTCAAGGGCAAAAATTAGTAATACTCTAATTATTGGAGAATAATTTGGCCCTTCAAATGTAGTTTCTCTTTCAATAATGTTGAATGTCACAAACTAATTTGAATCAAGAGAGATAAAAATGGTAATTTTAAATATTTATCTTTTGCCGAAGTTTATGGTTCAAAAGAAAGGGATGAACTTAGGCGGTCAGTTTCCCATTGTTAAAGCTCAATCATCATTTAGATTTAAGTTTTTATTCAAGGTAACTTAAAATCCTGTCTTTATAGAGTGTAGAGTAAACTAAGTGTTTTGAATATTGTTATTATTAAATGTTTTTTTAAAAAAATCATGCTTAAAATAATTTTCAATTATAATCTCATTTAATTTAAATCAGTTTGTGTGATTAATTATTTTTTTTTTAACATTCCTTTCGAATTTAGTTGCATTCTCACTAACTGAACATTTACAGCACAGGAGGAAGGGCGTCCTGGTACTAGACCCTTTTGCATGCGAGGATGATTGGATGCACATAATCAAGTGACATCCACACACCCATGGCCACTTGCTAATTATTGTGAAAGAACACGTAAAAATGGGCCAACGGAACCAGACTTGATGGCAATAACATAACACTTGCGTCTCTAAAAAATAGTGGGCTGAAGCTAGATTAGGCTAATTTTTCCACTTTGGAGACTTAAGAGGATGGCTAGGACCTTAACTTCTTGTCTGATTTTCGATGAACATCCCAATTATTAATTTTGGAATTTTAATGCTTTTCAAATTCATGGGTGCTGTTTAATCAAAAATAGCCTTGAAAGTGAAACCCAAGTTAATACAGGGCCCTTCCATAAATAAATTATTGAATCTAACGTCAAAGAATCTTTTGTCATCACATGATCTGCACCATTGGTAGAAAAAGCAACCATAAGATTGAGAGTTTTTTCTTCAAGCTCTGAAACAAGTCATGTGCCATGGACAGAGTAGCAGTGTGCCACAATACAATTAGGCCCCACTATTTTAAAGCCAAAAATAGAGTTGATGCGTGACTTTAGAGTGTGAGGAAATGCATTAAGATATTGAATAATTCAAATATCTCTTCGATAATTAATCTTAATTTGGAGTTCATTACAATTATAGTAAGAGGTCCTTAAATAAGAAAGGTCATTGTGCTGCTAGCCCACGACTTAATTTTAGTATCAACGCACACAGGGCGAGGCTAGGGGTGGTAGTATATGCGGCCGCCCTTCCCTCGACACCCACCATCTTCCGGACTCTATTCTTGCAGTCTCCTATCTCTCTTTGCCCCTTCCGCCCCTCTCATAGTCAGTCCTGACTTCCTATAATCCATCCCCACCACTCCTTCCTCTTCTCTTCTCATATTTTTCACCCTTCCTTGGTCACTTTTTTAGTTCCGCCTTTGAACGCACACCATCCTAAATTAAGTTGGATAAGATTTTTAGGTCACCTAATTCTAGAGACTTTTTTTATATATATAGTGGTGATTAAATTTTGATAGGAGGAAGATCAGCCGGTCACATTAGAAAAATAGTTTGCATTGATTTCATTTTCTACGTACTGACATGCTCCTTGGAGCTTTCACTAGTATAATCAGGCCATATCCTATAGATATGGTTTGCAAATAGGGATATGAATCTAATGAATATTATCAATTAGTAAAGGGATAAGGTGCAAAAACACTCTTAATGTTTAGCCTAAATAGTAAATATGCTTTTAAAGTATTTTTTTGGCTCAAATATGACCTTAATGTTTATTAAAATGTTCAAATATGACCCTTAACTCTTAAAATCCTAAATTTTTTATTTCCTGTAGTCCCTAAACTTTTAATATATGTTCAATTAAGTTGAATTTAAAAATTTTAATTTTTTATTAATATTTTATAAATCAAAATAATGTAAAATAACTTTATTTATATTTTAAAGAGTTAATATAAATAAAATTAATGTCAATTGTTTTGTTTTATTATTTTTTAACACTTTATTTTTTTATCAAATATTAAAAATAATCTTCAAATTCATATTTATCAAAATCAATTTAACATGCATAAAATTTGATTCTATTTTATTAACTTTTAAATAACAAATTTAATTATTTTTCTAGAATTGAAATTATTTTATATATAATTGATTTTATTTTTTAGAGGACTATATTAGTATTGTTTTTCTATGTAATAAAATATTAAAAGTCCTATGTAGAATTTTTAAAATTAACTTATACCTCTTTAAATTTGTCCATATTGATAAATGTGTCATTTAAAAATCATCGAAATGAAATAAAACTACTATATTAATTTTATTAATATGAATATGAAGGCTAATTTTTAAGATATTTAAAAAAGATAAAGTGTTAAAATATAATAAAATAAAAGTATTTATATTACTTTCATATATATTAACTCTTTAAAATATGAATAGAATTATTTTATATTGTTTTTATTGTAAAATATTAATAAAATATTTTAAAATTTTAAATTTGACTTAATCAAACATATATAAAAAGGTTAGGGACTAAAAGAAATAA
>CANYLF011619843.1:0-11343 GCA_948193215.1 Bocquillonia castaneifolia | reverse complement strand
TATATATATATATATATATATATATATCCAAGCAATTTTAAATTTAATCCAATACATAATCACACAACACACAAGGGTGGAGGAATTAGACTAAACACCTAATGACCTCTAAACCCCTAATAGCCTTTAGGCTATATTAATCCACACGTTTCACTTAATTCCAAGAGTATTCATCTAGCACCCGAGACACACCTCATCGAGCAAGCCTCAGATATCAACAATAACGGTCGCCCGAGACAATCCTTATTGATCAAGCCACTGTATAACATAAAGGATTGGCGCCCGACACAATCCTCATCGAGCAAGCCTTGACCATAACATCAAACCCAAATAACGTACCTGACTCATGTATGCATATAGCCCGGTGACACTCACCAGGTAGCTCGTTCCACAACCATCCTCCAACCAACATCAACCACAATCACATCACAATAAATATCATATACACAACAACAGGATAATAATATATAGCACATATTTTATGTAGATATATATAAATAAATGAGCATCAACCGTAAATATAATATTTATAATTCAAACTCAACGAATGTGTGTGTGTGTGTATCAACATACATTTCAACTAAGCATAACATAAATATAATGGCCCAATAGCCTTTTATGGCCTGAACTTTAGGCCATTTTTCAAATATAGCACCAACTTCAAAAAGTTTCAATTAGTACCTGGTACTTTTTGAATTGATTCAAATATAGCCACTCGATTTTGGCGTGTGTTTTGGCTGAAGTGGCTTGCTGACGAGGCTCTCATTGTTGACGTGGCATGTGTTTTGGCTGACGTGGATTGCTGACGCAGTTGCCACGTCAGCCAATCAGCCAAAACACATGTCACGTCAGTAAAAACACATGCCACGTCACATCAGCCAAGACACACGCCAAAATCGAGTTGGCTATATTTGAATCAATTCAAAAAGTACCAGGTACCAATTGAAACTTTTTGAAGTTGGGGCTATATTTGAAAAATGGCCTAAAGTTCAGGCCATAAAAGACTATTAGGCCTAAATATAATATTAACTCACAAGTTTTTTTATGAGGATTCTACCAAAAATTTGACAGAATCTCCCCTATACCAAGACTATCTCCTTAATTTCTTAGGGCCATTCTTGCAATGTAAATTACACTTCTATATCCAATTAACATATACCGGGTCTACCAAAATACTCGGGTTTACCTTCATAGTCCAAACAGTTCCATATTATCTTTACTATTCATCATAATTATTCAGAATCCGATTCGAGCTCAAATATATCATTTTAACATCCAAACAATATAATCTAAGCATAAATATACAAATTATAACATTTGGCACGTTTTTTGAGAAACTACATACACCGCCTATTAACTTCCGGGAATTTTAATTCACAATCTACAAAGAACTAGCCTAAGGTCCAGCTATGAAAAATTATCAGCATAATTTATAGTATTTTTTAAAAATAAGTTCAAAAATTTTAAGGTGGGGCCCACCGCTGCCGCTGGTGGTGACCATTTGGCCCCAGAATCTCCATATCAACTTGAAATTTCATGGGGAGTCCAGTGGTATACCTCACGCGCCACCAACTAGCCCCAAACACCGGAATCGAGCCAAAAACCAAATATGTATCCAAAAATCGATCAAGCTTTGATAAACGTCAAAACGGTGTTGCCACTATCGCGGACCATTCTTTTCTAAGGTTTTAGGATACTCTGAACTCAATTATGAAGTCAATTTTGGAAGAAAATGGCCAGAAATGTGTGAACCAAGGAAGCCTAAGCTCACCGGACCTTCCAAGGGAAAAATCATCAAAATTACACGGTAAAAGTTGGGGAAAATTATATCAACGTGTAGGGGAAGTTGTAAGCTTCATTTTGATAGGTGGTACATCAAAAATGGTTGCCGGAATCAAAATTTATGGTCGGAATACGATTTGGTGCTACAGTGACATCGATAGAGAATTTCAGGTACTATTTTGGCTATTTATTTTCTGAAGTTTGGCTCTTAATTGGGTCCTCAGCAGAAACCAATATATATAGAAATGAAGTTTTAAAGTTTACAAATAGGTCAAAAACTGAAATTACTCACTATTCTTAACTCGGTTTAATTCTAAATTTTTACCACTAACCTGTATAATTATTTAACACATAATATTAAGAAATTAACTTAAAATACATTGCCAATAATTTATTATAAATTTTAGAAATCCTTAATTTACTTAAAACTCAATTTTAATTTAAATAAATTCTCGAAAAATTACTGGTATTACATGTCCAAATTAAAAGTAATAGTAATAATAGAAAATAGTGAAAATTATAATTGAATGCTTAATCTTCTAAATCATAATAACAAATCCTTTTACTATAAGTTATAATTATGCGCTTAATTAATAAGAAAAATAATATCATATTATAAATAGAATACATAAAATGCAATGAAAATTTTATTAATTATAGAATCTAATTTCTTCCCAAAAATTTAAAATCCAATAGAACTTTATTCATTAAAAATCTGATTAAAATTCCAAAATAAAATTACTGGGTATTACATACTTCCCCTCTTATAAGAATTTCTTTCTTGAAATTCTTAAACAAGCGGATAACTGAAAACCATATATTTCTCAGAAGAAAAATATTTCTGATTTATGCTAAAAACATTAATGACTCAACTTTAATATCAGTTTTTTTTTTCCGAAAACCTATTAAAATCTTTGTGTCCATATAATATATTAAGAAATACTTAAAATTTTAAACTATTATCATTGTTTTTATTAATACAAGAATCTTTTTAGGTTATTCTTATCTCTCACAATTCCGCTCTGGCTAACTGAGCCCACATGTTATAATCGTACTTTTATCGCCTCGTAAAAGCATATATCTCCATAGTTTCTATATTTTCCAACTTCCTTAGAAATGATTTGGACCAACTCGGATCCAAAAAGCTGCCTTTCACAATATCTCAACACAACTAGGATCTACACTTCCTTCCACATAACGTTTTTATTGTAGTCGTTCCAACACTAACCTGATAGTTGTTATTATGTGAAAACTCGATCAGTGGTATATACGAATTTCACTGTTTCCCCAAGTTCATTGCGCACATTCTCCATATATCCTCCAAAATTTAAAATTTCTCTCAAACTGCCCTCTATCTAAGGGTGAAATTCTATACTAGAATCCAACTCGGTTCCCAAGATTATTGACAATTTCCTCCAGAATCTCAATATACAACTTAAATCTCTGTCTGACAGAATAGACTCTAGAACCCCGTATAATTGTACTACTTCAAAAATGTAATACGTAGTCAACTTCTGTTCTGATTAGTCCTCCTCCATGGGTACAAAGTGAATTGACTTCGACAGTCTATCAACCATTATCCAAATTAAGCCACATACTAGCAACAGTGCAGGGTAATCCAGTCATAAGGTCTATATCAAACATATCGCATTCCCCTTCAGGAAAGGTTAATCAATCATGGTAATCTAAATACTATACATATATACGCATATATCTAGCAGTGAGAGCTCCTAATCTCAGGCAACTCATCCAACTGCATAACGAACCCAATAGTCACATCATAACCCTATCCATACATATATATTCATCACACAACTGATAAGAAAAATATAATTGAATAACATGTAATGATATGAGGGCACATACTGGTCATTATTTCTCAATACACTTATCATACACACTGAGCATTAATTCATGAGCAATTAATATGACTATAGGTTAAAATAAAACACGGTATTTCTAATGCTATTCAACATCATCAAAGAATCCAATTACACAAATATAAAGATAATATTCAAATAACCCAATGTCTCAATTATTCACATAACACCCTCCTCTCATCTAGTACCTTGAAAATTATATTATAATATTTCCTAAACTCTCAATATGCTTGACACGTATGCTTATGCATATGAATAATCAACAATATTCCTCTTTATACCACCTCTCCAATACATATTCTCCAGGTCCTGACACATCTTAGTCGCAATAAGATGAACACTGTAAGGTGTGCGCTGAGCTTTTGCCAAAAATCTCCTTCTATAATTTATCAACTGTAGGGACACACACCATAGAGCCCATCTTCAAAATGCCTTTTTCGAGCAATTTTAAACTTCTTAGTATCACTTTACTGTAACTGCATATATATCTACTACACTCTAAACCTTGCATCTGCACTAATTTGGCCCTATCTAGAAACAACAAACCTCCCTCTGAACTGTGCTAACAACCTTCAATTTCATTCAACCACTGTTGTCATCCTTGACCAACCAACTAATCCAAACAACTGATCTCGCTCTTTGAACAAGAGTTTCCTCTCCATTCTAACATGAGCAAGACTGCCAATTGACTCCCTATTCCAAGCATCTACTATTACATACACCTTTCTAGAATGATACAAAATCGAACCATCATCATCCTTCAACGACTGGAAACTATTCTCATAAGCTTCATCCCTCATCAAACTTCACATTCTTTTAAGTTAACCTAATCAATGTTACTGCCTTGCATAATTCCCCGATAGTAGTCTACCAAATCATAAAATTTCTTATCTTGGTGACTGTAGTGAGTCTAGGCCAATCTCGAACTGCTTTAATCTTTTTAGGTCTACCTGAATACTTTCCTTGGACACTACAACTAAGCATAATATAAATATAATATTAACTCACAGGTTTTTTAACGAAAATCCTTTCCACTGTCAAATCCACTTTCCATTATTCTCGATTGCACCTCCTCAAGCTAATCAGCTTAAATGATCTCAATAAAATATGTATTTTATTAGAAAAGAATCGAGATATGATTTCTAAGAATCCTAATTTCTAGATTTCTCTACTGACACGAATTATGAGGATTCTACCGAAAATTTGACAGAATCTCCCCTATACCAAGACTATCTCCTTAATTTCCTAGGGCCATTCATGCAATGTAAATTACACTTCTATATCCAATTAACATATACCGGGTCTACCAGAATACCCGGATTTACCTTTACAGCCCAAACAGTTCCACATTATCTTTACTATTCATCGTAATTATTCAAAATCCAATTCAAGCTCAAATATATCATTTTAACATCCAAACAATCTAATTTAAGCATAAATATACAAATTATAACATTTGGCACGCTTTTTGAGAAACTACATACACCGCCTATTAACTTCCGGGAATTTTAATTCACAATCTACAAAGACCTAGCCTAAGGTCCAGTTATGAAAAATGATCAGCATAATTTATAATATTTTTTAAAAATAGGTTCATAATTTTTGAGATGGGGCACACTGCCACTAGCGGTGGCCGTTTGACCCCAAAATCTCTAGACAACTCAAAATTTCATGGGGATTCCAGTGGTATACCTCGTGCACCACTAGCTAGCCCCAAACGCTGGAATCGAGGCAAAAACCGAATATGTATCCGAAAACCGATCAAGCTCCGATCAACGCCAAAATGGTGCTGACACGATCGTGGACCACTCTTTTCTAAGGTTTTAGGATGCTCTGAACTTGATTATGAAGTCAATTTTGGAAGAAAATGGCCGGAAATGTGTGAACCAAGGAAGCCTAAGGTCACCGGACCTTCCAAGGGCAGAATCGTCAAAATTACACAATGAAAATTGGGGAAAATTATATCAACGTGTTGGGGAGGTTGTAAGCTTCATTTTGATAGGTGGTACGTCAAAAATGGTGGCCAGAATCAAAAGTTATGGCCAGAATACGATCTGGTGCTACAGTGGCATCGACAAAGAATTTCAAGTACTATTTTGGCTATTTGTTTTTTTTGAAGTTTTGGCTTTCAATTGGGTCCTCAGTAGATACCCATATATATAGAAATGAAGTTTTAAAGTTTACAAATAGGTTCAAAACTGAAATTACTTACTATTCTTAACTCAGTTTAATTCCAAATTTGTACCACTAACTCGTATAATTATTTAACACATAATATTAAGAAATTAACTTAAAATACATTCCCAATAATTTATTATAAATTTTAGAAATCCTTAATTTACTTAAAACTCAATTTTAATTTAAATAAATTCTTGAAAAATTACAGGTATTACATGTCCAAAGTAAAATAATAGTAATAATAGAAAATAAAAGAACATAGTGAAAATTATAATTGAATGCTTAATCTTCTAAATTATAATAACAAATCCTTTTACTATAAGTTATAATTATGCGCTTAATTAATAAGAAAAATAATATCATATTATAAATAGAATACATAAAATGGAACAAAAATTTTATTAATTATAGAATCTAATTTCTTCCCAAAAATTTAAAATCCAATAGAACTTTATTCATTAAAAATCTGATTAAAATTCCAAAACTAAATTACTGGGTATTACAATTTTTATACAATAATCATGGTTTAGGTACTGATTTGATATAAAATATATGATGATATGATAGCTGATGTGGCGTAATATACATGATATATTCTTATTCCGATATCATATCAGTAAATTTAGATCAAAAATTAAATTGGTACCATTGCATGAAAAAAAAATAAAAGTTGTGGTACTCAATTGATACAAATAAAAGAAAAGTAACCATTTTAAAACATTTGGTAAAATTTTAGTATCATTTTGAAAAATAGCCCACTTTTTTATATAAGTAATTTTTTCATCATCTACAAATAAAATGGCTTATATAAATATACACACAAATAAAATGGCTTATATAAATATACACACATACACACATATTCCTAGAAGATCAATAATTTTCTTTTAGAGATTTTTTTTTATGAATTAGACTTCTGATATTATTTTTTTCTTTATTCAATTTCTTCTATATAATTACTCGTAATTAAAAATAAAAAAATTAATTTGTTTATATATATTAAATAACACGTTCATAGTCTCAATCTATCAAAATAATTTAATACATTTCTAAAAACATCATCTTAATTAAATAACATTTTGCATATAATTACTAAAATAATTTTAAATAAATTAATTAATTTTAACTATGATAATTAAATAAAATACAACAAAATAATAAATACTAACTAAACAAATTTTTCTATAGATAAACTTTTATATAATTACAAAAAATACTTACATCAATAGCTTTACACCTTCACTTTTCAATAGCAATTATAATTCAAAATCCTAAAACAAATATATAATTAATAATCACTATAATTATATATTATCTAAATTAATAATAATAATAATTATTATTATTGTATTAATAATAATCAATAATTAATTAAACAACTGCTAACCAAAATCCTCCCCACTTTGCTCCTGCTTTCTCGCTTTCATTTTCGTTCATTGTGTGCTTTTTTCTTTTTTATGGTTTGTAAATAGGGGTGTGCAAAATTCGAACCGAACCGGCAAACCGAACTGAACCAAATTGGTTTGTGAAAATTGGTTCGGTTAATTTAGTTTGGCAGTTTAGTTTGGTTTTTATTTTAAAAAATTTTGGTTTTTAGTTTTCGATTCAGTTTTCCCTATTTGAAAAACCGAACTGACTGAAAAACTAAATTTTTATTTTTTTATTTTTTATTTTTAGAGTATATTATGTGTTTTTTTTATTTTTTACATTAAATGACATGTGTTTATTAATTCTTTTAATAAATATATATAAAAAATATAATAAATATTTATAAAAAAATTTAAAAAACACAAGACCCCAATCTGACCTAATCGAACTAAACTAAACCGAACTATTCGGTTCGATTTTGGTTCAGGGAATGGTTTGATTCAGTTTGATTTTGTTTTTTCCAACTGAAAACTGGTTGATTCGGCTCAGTTCGAACCGAATCAAACCGAACCGATGCACGCCCCTATTTGTAAACTGTAAGGGGCTGTGTGTTTATATTGGCAGAATTAGACCCGTTGATGGTTGAATTTGGGTGGGTTCGGGTCGAGTCCAACCAAGCATATTTTTGTATGTGCAAGTCAAATATTATTCGTCATTTAGTATAATTTTTGTTGAATCTATGAATAACTCTTCTCTATATATATGAAGCTTTTCCTCCTCCTCTAATGGAGTTTCAGTTCTTGAAAAAGAGATATAATTTCAGATCTATGATTCCTTGGTTCAGTGTACCTGATATTCAAGCAGCATCATCTTCGACCAGAAGCTTTCAGGTGAGCAACATGATGGCCACCAGTTTCTTGGCTGCAGCAGAGTGGTTTTTGGTCCAGCCTACCAGTGATACCAAGTTCCTATGCCTTTACACCTTCAGTGTGTATTTATGGGTATTATTGCAGCTGTTTTCAGAGTCCTTACGTGACTCTTGTTATATTATATGTAGTTCTGGTCTTTGTTTTGAGATTATATTTCTTTTTTCAAGTTTTAGTTTCGATTTCAAGAGTATTTGTTCTTTTATTGTAAGACATCTATTGTACTCTTGTCTTCTGTAATGGAATTAACGCTTGTTCAAAAAATAATGTACATGATAAATTATTGCACACATGCTACGTAATAATCCTGTACATGATAAATGAAATTTCACCAAACAATTATATTCGCTTTGTCTAAAAATTATAAGAGCTTGTACAAACATCAGTACAAGGTGAATAGATTCCAGCACCTGCATTGCATTGTACTTACTGGCGGAGTCAGAAATTCCGAGGAGGGTGAATCAATAATTATATCATTTTGATTAAACTTTACAATGACACAAATTTTCTTTTATGTAATAGTACTAGTTTTAGATTTATAACTTATTCTTATTCTAAAATTTAATTTTTTTTTGTAGAGGTTTATAAACACTCTTCATACCTATAAGAGAAAAAAAAAATAATAACAACTTTAAAAATATCAATAAATTTATACATAAAAAATAAATTTATTATCACAATTCACAAAATTATACTAAATGACGAATAATATTTATATTTCTTCGACAATACAATAAAATAACACAAGAAAATTTGACAAATTTATTATAAAAAATACAATTTTTCTATAATTAATAAGTTAACTAATTATGCTCAAATTAACAAATTAATTATCAAAATTCATAAAATTATATCCAAATTAAATTTAAAACTTATTTAAATTTTTTAATCAATACACTAATAATAAATCACATAAACTATTATATAATTAAAATTATATATTATATTAATTGTATATTATAAAAATATTAGTGACAACAGTTGATACGTATTAAAGTATAATAATTTTATACCACATATCACAAAAAATCACACATAACTAAATGAAAAATGATATAAATACATTATATTTTTTTGTTATGGGTTGTCTTTACCCACATCAATCACTGGTCCTGTTCAATTCATCTTGTCCACTATGAGGCTATGGGCCATTTTAACATTTTTTTTCTTTATCTAAATAAAATTGTGTGGTTTTATTTTACAAAATGGACACATAAGACACGACAAATATAAAATTTATTATCATGTTTTTTTTAAAGTTTTATGCTTTCACCTTCTATTTTTTACTGAACCTTCTTTATCTAACAATAGACCGATGATTATGGTAATTTCATTTTTGTTCGTAGACTAATGAGGATAAGTCTTGAGTCTTATATTTAGGAGGGACGGCTCTCGCAAAAAGAGAGGACGGATTCTATGGAAACAAAAAGGGGTACACAGGGTCCACCGGCCCCCCTACCCCCTCTTGTCTCCGCCCATGATTGTACCAATTTTGAACACAATCAAAGGGATTACACTAAGTAATTTTGCTGCAACACAGGATTCCAGTGGCGATTCTCAAATTTTGTATTATGAGTCCACATATAAATGAGTTATTATATTTTATCTCTTATATTTTATTTTAATATATTAAATATTCTCTCACATTTGAAAAATATTTTTTTATCCTATGTATTTTATTTTTATTATAATAAATACACATTTCGATATAATTTTGATTATTTTATATTAGAGTAAAAATAAGAATTATATGAGTTATACACATTTCTAGTTAACAATAAAAGATGATATTATAATGATAAAAATATCCAACTTAGTATCTAAATATATTTATTATGAAAAAAATACTAATTAAAATATTTAACATTAGAATTTATAAGTATTTATATTTATAATAAAAAAATATATTTATACACTAATTTGGATTTTTTATATAATTAAAAATATATGAAAAAAAGCCACAAGGAGTGGCCGACTAATTTGGATGCTTTTATTATTATAATACTATATTTTGATATTAATTATAATTTTTTTACTTTTATCCTAATAAAAATTGATTAAAATTATATTTTAAGGGGTATCTAGTGTAATAAAGATAAAATGTAGGGCTATATTTTAAACATGAGGGTCATTTAGTATTTAGGGGTAAAATATAGGGGGCAAAGTGTAATTACCCTTTAAACTATTAAATATG
Organism: Bocquillonia castaneifolia; assembly: GCA_948193215.1. Taxonomy (NCBI): domain Eukaryota; kingdom Viridiplantae; phylum Streptophyta; class Magnoliopsida; order Malpighiales; family Euphorbiaceae; genus Bocquillonia; species Bocquillonia castaneifolia. The sequence goes on along the minus strand of CANYLF011619843.1, from coordinate 1,015 downwards.
AGATTTTTTTTTACTTGAACTGCAGTTTATGGACCATTATAAGACTGATGTGTGGATCCCATTACAAATAAATTCATTCGTTTGTTTTTGTGCTGTTCATGGACCGCTGTTTATAAAAAGCTTTTAATAAAATATATTTATTGAATAGGCTAGATTTTAATAAATAAGGTTATATATATATATATATATATATATATATATATATATATAATACAAATGTAAAAAAATGGGATCTACAGACCCCACTTTATTGCATATAGATCTATTGTTGGTTCCAAACTGTAATCATATGTCAATTACAAGCGTTTTAAACTACACCTGTCCATGGTTTGGAATTAAACTGGAAATGAAACTGAAGCGACGATTCCGATTCCTCCTTTTTAGAAGAATCGAAATCGATGGTTCAATTCTGATTTAGTTCCAATTCCAAACCATTTTATAAAATTAAAAATTATAGTTCCAAATTGGAACTGAACTAAAATCACCGATTTTGGTTCTTATTTTTCTGAAACTAAAATCAGAACTGAACCTTAAAGACGGTTTTGATTCCTAGAACTGCCATTTGATTTCAGTTCAAAACTGGCACCCAGGCAGGTATAATTTCAAGTTCAATTATTAAGTTCAAGCCTAGGAGTAATACATAACTTGATTTTGATATAACAAATTTTACTAAGATTGAAATATGTTCTATCGTTATGCAAAATTAGGGTCGTGCATTCGGTTGGTTCGGTCAGGAAAAATGGATAACCGATCGGTCCGAGAAGCACAAAATGTTAGACCGAACCGACCAAAGTATAGGGGGAAACCGAAAAAAAAAGGAGGGTGATAAAATTTCGGTTCGGTCGGTCTTCGGGTTAAAAATTCGGTTTGGGTCGATGGGTTGGGCCTTTATAATTTGAAGCCCAAATTCATATTTTACCAAATTCCATTTTAATTAAGCACCATAATATATGATAAGAGAATTACATTTTCACTAAATTAAGCCAAAAGAACAACAAATATATAATATATATTG
>CANYLF011619603.1:0-28993 GCA_948193215.1 Bocquillonia castaneifolia | reverse complement strand
ATATATGTACATAAATGGTTTTGGGGATGGTAGCTATAAATGTGTATTGAGAATGATGTTTGTTGAATTGTATAAACTTATATGTTTTTCTTGATTTCTAGTTGTGAAGAATATATGGTGCAAGTTCTATGATAGTTGCATATTGATTCCTAGTGGTTTTGGTCAAGTTTCAGCCTAAAATTTGTAGGTTCTGTGACCCCTAAGTCGCGCCCGCGACTGTGGAAAATCGCCCCCGCGATTTCAAGAAGAAAATGTTTAAAACTCTCTGTTTCTTTAGTCACGCTTGTGATTTTAGCATCGCGCCCGAGAATTTAGGTTCAGAATGTTAAGTTTCTCGGTCTGTTAGATCGCGCCCGCGATCATCCAGGTCACCCCTCGACCAAGCTTTTGACTTGTTTTCTTAAAAGTGGTTAATTTCTTGTGGTGTTACAGTTTATCTCCAGCTACCTGCCCATCTTTTGAATAATGTTTAAAGTAATTTTCAGTAGGGACCTTCTGATTAAGTAACCAATAATTAACTTTCAATGGGGAGCATTGACTTAAAAATCTTTGGATATTGGTGGTTCGATATTCATGACCAAATATAACCATGTAATGTAAGCAATTTGTCTCTAGCTACCTGCCCATCTTTTGAATAATGTTTAAAGTAATTTTCAATAGGGACCTTCTGGTTAAGTAATCAATAATTAACTTTCAGTGGGGTGACTTAAAAATCTTTGGATATTGGTGGATCGATATTCATGTAGGGACGATTGCCATCTTTTGTTCTGTCTTACTACCTGCATGTTTTCTGATTTATAGATGTCTTTGGCTTCCGTTGAGAACAATTAATCCTCTATTTTCTAACTCTAACTTTTTGCAATCCGCCGGACAGGGGCAGAATTAATTTACACTTTGCAGTTAATCCAAGTAAGTTTTTATTTCCGTGCTGATTTTCATTGCCATTCATTTGATTAATCCAGCAGAAATTATCCTTGTTTTTAAAAAAAAAAAAGAAAAATCATATATTCTATCATTAATTTTAATGAAATTATTAAATATGTCCTATATTTTAAATCATTACAAAACACTATATAAATTAGATAATTTTGTATCAAAAATATCAAACAAAAAAAAGCGTGTATGATTTATGCAATTGAAAGGATCGATTAAATTGATTATAAAACACAAGTCATATATTTTTTTAATAGTTAATTTATATAGTGTTGTCTAGATGATATATGTTTTTCTCTGATTGGATATAATTTATCATTTGAGTCTGTATAAATATACCAAACATCAATTCTATTTAAATTGTAGGTTAGTTAATGCAATTACCAATTTATTGGAATTAGTGGTTGATTTACAAATGTAGTGAATAAAGAGTATATATTCTCTACATATTGGTTATGTCAATCGGGTCTTGCATGCTATATCATATTCTAGGCGGACGCTGAAAAAATAAAAGGAAAGTGAAAATTTAGAGTTTCTTTAGGGTTTAGGGTTTCCGATAGCCACATAGGGCATGTCATGTAACTATGTAAGAGTTGGTTGACTTGGCAAATTAGCAACAAATTCCAACCACTAATTCAAACCGATAACCTCTAATTGAAATAAAAATAGATGTATGATTATCAAACATAAACAAATTGAAAATCTAGTTAACAAGAAGAAACAAATCAAAAATTAGTATCCTTTTGAAATCCAACCATAGTTCAGTGACCCTCGGGTTAATTATCCATAATTTAAGGGTATTTTTGTAGTAATAATAAAATTTAATTATAATCAATTTCATGAAATTTAAATGTGAGAATTTTAAATAAGTTTTGATTCAAACCAAACACGAAATCAAAAAAAAAAAAAACACGAAATTTGAAATTATAAAAAAATTTCCTAAATTTTGTGGAATTCATTTACACATCGTAATGAAAATGGTGGTAGGATATGGCAATTGAAGAGAATGATCAAGTAGCCATTGAAATTGACAAGGAGCTTAAATTAGATTCAGTATCCTATAAGTATTGTATCTCTATGGTTCCTAATCAACTACGAAAAGTAAATGAGAAGGCGTACGAACTAGAGGTAGTATCAACTGGTCCTTACCACCATGACAAAGATCACTTAAAGGCAATGGAAGATCACAAAAAACGCTTTCTTCTAATGTTCCTTGAAAGAAGTCAGAGTGATGTAGGAAAATTAGTCAAGAGAATAAGACCATAAGAGGATAAAGCTCACAGATGCTATGGGAAGCCTGTAAATCTTGATGGGGATAAGTTTTTGAAAATGATGGTTTTTGATGGTTGTTTTATTGTAGAGCTTTTATGCAAATTGCTTTTTGATGAAAGGAAAAAAGAAGACCCTCTAGACCCTATTTTTCAGAATGATCAAATTCTCTCAAGATTAATGCAGGATCTGTTATTAGTTGAAAATCAGCTTGCTTTTTTCATCCTCATGGAGTTGTTCTTAATGTCAATTAGTAATGAAGATAAGGAAATAATTAAGAGCATTTTCAGTTTCTTTAAGCTTTTACTACCAGGAGAAGGGTGTGATAGAGAAGGTGAATACACTTCAGAAGAGATTGACCAAATCAAGCATCTACTGGCACTAGCACATGACAATTGGCGACCTTCGCCTGAAAGAATGAAGAAGTATAAGGAGGATACTGGAAAAACTGCAGTAATATGTTTCCCGCGCTGTGTCATGGAACTCGGAGAGGCTGGAATCGAGTTGAAGAAGAAAAAAGCCAATGATAAAAAGGAAGTTAACTTTTTTGATATCAACTTCAAAAATGGAGTACTAGAAATCCCAACACTGAAAATTATAGATAAAACAGAACGTATTATGCGAAATCTCATTGATTATGAGCAGCTAAGTCCTACAAACAGTCTAAAATACGTAACCGAATATATGATATTCATGGATAGCCTCATAAATTCTGAAAAGGATGCAGAGATACTATGTAGAGAGGGTATTATTGAGAACTGGCTGGGTGATGATAACACAGTTGCTATTTTATTCAACAGGATTGGTGAAGAGGTTTTCTGCAATAAAAACTTGTACAATCATTTGCCAACAAGAATACATGATCATTACAATCAGAAACGGAATGTGAGGATGGCCATGTTAAGGCATGATTATTTCCATAGTCCATGGGCTCTCATTTCATTTTTGGCTGCTACCATCTTGCTTTTACTCACGATTGCTCAAACCGTGTTTGCAGTTCTTACTTACTTTTAATTAAAATTCATGTTCCCCTTTGATTTAGTTGTATTTAGTAGGTTGAGGGGTCTTTTCATCGACTGTTTGTTGTGACAGTAGGTTTTTCCCCTCCCATGTAATAAATAAAAATAATATTAATACTTGTCAAATAAATGCATGCTATTTTAAGTATGTTGGTATTTAATAATATGTAAAATCCATTTCAACAATAAGATTCAAGTTAAACAATCAAGAACAATAATAAATCAAAAGCAGAAGCATACTTGAATTATCCATAGTGGAAGAACACTGGATTAGTCTTCCAAATCAATATGCGGTCTCCTTTGGTTTCTCTCTAATGATGAGATGTCAGAAAGAGTATGACGACGCATCTGATTTGGGGACCATAACACTATATTTATAGCTAGGTGAACTAGTGTTAGCCTAATATTATTTCCAATTAAACCCATCATAAAATTAGAAATGATTATCTAGTTTCTACACATATATAAGCCCATACTTTAATTAGAAGCTTAGCCCAATACCTTATTAGATCACTTTAATTGGGTTTGACATATATGATAGCCCTTAACATACAATCATTTACATATAAGCCACATGGTTAATTTAATAAACCCAACAATCTCCCACTTGGCCTATGTGTATAACTCTATAATTGTATGAAAACCTTATGAGTACTCAAAATTTTGCTATCATTACTGAATGCATCTCCAAATAATCCAGTCCATCAATTATATCAATGTAGGACCAAAGTGGCTTTTGCTACATTTATCGTAACTAAACCCATCAATGACCACAACACTAATATAACTAAATGACAGAGATCAAGCATGGATGTGTAGCATGAAAATTACATGTAATGTGATCAAACCATGTCTATTTCCAACTGGTCCAACCTTATACTTTAGTGAGATCAATTTATCTTTAAATTATTAAGTTCAGAGATATGAAATAACCAAAAATTCACTTTAACTTTAACCATAAACTTTAACCTTAACTTAACCATAGCCTGTATCCAATTATTAAAATAAAATGTCTAAGATGAAAAGCATAAAACAAAATACAAACTCCAACTGAAACTATATATCTTGAAGATAGATAACACCCATACGAGTAATGTGCTCATGATAGACCTTGGGTGGTAATCCTTTAGTAAGCGGATCCGCAATCATGGAGTTTGTCTCAATATGCTCTATAGACATTTGTCCACTCTGAACTCTTTCTTTCATAATTAGGAACTTGATATCTATATGTTTAGACTTTGTCGAGCTCCTATTGTTGTTGGAATATAGCACTGCTAATTTATTGTCACAGAATAACTTTAGTGGTCTATCTATGTTATCCACAATGCGCAGCCCAGTGACAAAATTTTGTAGCCACATTCCATGATTAGATGCCTCATAACATGCTATAAACTCCGCTGCCATAGTAGAAGAAGCTATGAGTGTCTGCTTAGCACTCTTCCAAGAAATAGTTCCTCCAGTAAGCAGGTAGATATAGCCTGAAGTGGATCTTTGACTATTTTGGCATCCAGCAAAATCAGAATCAGAATAACCAATGATCTCCAACTGATATGATTTCCTATATGTGAGCATGTAGTCCTTTGTTCTCTGTAAATACCTCATAACCCGTTTGGCTGCTTTCCAATGATCCATTCCGGGGTTACTTAAATATCTCCCTAGCATCCTAATAATGTACGCAATATCTAGACGTGTACAAACCTGAGCATACATAAGACTCCCTACGGCTGAAGCATAAGGGATCTTGTACATTTCCTTAGCCTCAATATCATTCTTGGGACATAGATCAAGACTGAACTTATCTCCTTTAGAAACAGGGGTATGCCCTGGTTTACAATCATGCATGCCAAACCTTTTAAGTACCTTTTTGATATAGCTCTTTTTGTGATAATCCAAGAATACCTTGACAACAATCTCTATGTATTTGAATTCCTGATACAAAAGAGGCGTCACCAAGATCTTTCATCTCAAAATTCTTTGATAAAATTCTCTTGGTTTCGTGCAATAAGCCTATATCATTAGTGGCAAGCAATATGTCATCGACATATAAAACCAGAAAAATATACTTACTCCCACTGAACTTATGATATACATAATCTTCAACCATATTTATCTCAAAACCAAATGAGATAACTACTGATGAAACTTGTGATACCATTGATGAGATGCTTGTTTGAGTCCATAGATGGATTTCTTTAATTTGCATACCATATGCTTTGAATCTTTTGAAAAAAAGTTTTCTGGTTGCACCATATAAATTGTTTCATCAATGTCACCATTAAGAAACACAGTCTTTACATCCATATGATGTAACTCAAGATTAAAATGAGCTACTAATGCCATTATAGTCCTGAAAGAGTCTTTCGATGAAACCAGAGAGAAAGTCTCTTTATAGTCGATGCCTTCTTTTTGTGTGAAGCCTTTAGCAACAAGACGTGCCTTGTACCTCTGAATGTTACCTTTCGAATCCTTCTTGGTTGTAAATATCCATTTGCAACCAATAGGTTTCGCACCTTCAGGCAAGAGAACAAGGTCCCAGACGTCATTGTCTCTTATGGACTTAATCTCTTCATTCATGGCATCTATCCACTTTTAAGAGTTAGAACTTTCCATGACTTGATGGAAGTTGATTGGATCATCTTCCCTCAGTCCAATGTCAGCTTCATGTTCTTGAAGATATACGACGTAATCATCTGAAATCGTACCTCTTCTCTCTCTTGTGGATCTTCTTAATGGTGTAGGTTCTTGAGGTTATAGAGTTTGTTGTTGTGGAATAATTTCTTGAACTTGAACAGGAGGTTCAATGACATTGTCTAAGTCCGAATTTGCTTTTTGAATAATGTCAGGTATGATAGCATGTTCCTGATCATTGTTAATTACAATTGGAGGAATGTGAACATATTCCTCCTCAAAGATAAAATCCTTAACTCTTTCTCCTCCCTCAAACTCAACATCCTCAAAGAACTGAGCATTTATCATCTCAAAATTTGACTTAGTTGTGGGATCATAGAACTTGTAACCCCTGGATCTTTCAGAATATCCAAAAAAATAGCAACTAATAGTCTTCGAGTCCAGTTTCTTTTCATTTGGCCTATAAGGCCTTGCCTCAGCTGGACATCCCCAAATGTGTAGGTGCTTCAAACTTGGCTTATTGCTTGTCCAAAGCTCATAAGGGGTCTTATTTATTGCCTTTGTTGGAACTCTATTGAGTAAGTAAATTGCGTTCTTTAATGCTTCTCCCCAGAGTGATTCTGGTAAGGTAGAATGACTAATCATACTCCTCACCATGTCTTTAAGCATTCTATTTCATCTTTCAGCAACACCATTCATGCTAGGTAACCCTAGCATGGTGTAGTATGGGACGATACTGCATTCATCTAGGAATTTAGCAAATGTTCCTAGATGTTGTTCACCTGATCCATCGTATCTACCATAGTATTCACCACCATGGTCAGATCGAATAATCTTAATCCTTTTGCTAAGTTGATTTTCAACTTCAGCCTTATAAGTATTGAACATGTCCAATGATTGTGATTTTTCATGAATGAGATATAGGTAACCATATCGTGAAAAGTCATTTATGAATGTTATAAAGAACTGTTGACCATTCCAAGAAGCTTTAGGAAATGGTTGACAAATGTCTATGTGTATAAGTTCTAAGACTTCTGAAGCCCTGTTGGCACCAAATCTCTTAACATTAGTTTGTTTCCCCTTTATACAATCAACACATATATCATAATCTGTAAAATCAAGGGGGTCGAGAATACCTTCAGACACAAGTCTTTCAATTCTTTTTTTAGAGATATGACCTAATCTCTCGTGCTATAGAGAAGCTGAATTCTCATTGGTTAATTTGCGCTTTAAATTCCTTTTATTAACATGCAAGGTTTCATTAAAAAGGCAGTATTGTCAAGTGAATATAGATTATCATAACTTGATAAAGAACCGATACCAACCAATTTTGAATCATGAAAAAGACCGAACTTATTATTTCTAAATGAACAAGAATATCCATTTTTATCCTAGGTAGAAATAGAAACCAAATTCTGTCTAAATGAAGATACAATAAAAGTCTCATTCAAATCCAAATAAAATCCAGTTCTTAATAATAATCTAAATGTTCCTATTGCCTCCACCTCAACTGATTTGCCATCACCAACATAGATGTATCTTTCACCATCACTAGGTTTTTAGCAACTCAGGCAACCCTGCTTTGACACACTGATGTGAGTTGTTACACCAGAATCTATCCACCACGTGTGTCTAGGAACCAAAGTCAAATTAACCTCAAACAAACAAAATTAAGAAGCATACCTTTCTTTACACACCAAGCATGATAATTAGTACATTGCTTCTTTTTGTAACCTTTAGCTCCACAAAAGTAACAACTATCCTCAGTTTTTCCCTTTTCCGCATGTTGTTTCTTTTGTGGTGCTTTTCCCGTAGTTTCTTGACTTTTCTTTCTTTTCTTGATCCTTTTGTCCTTAGAAGTACTAGCTAAATGAGCACTTTCAATCTTATCTTGTTTCAACCTTTCCTCTTCTTGATCATTGTGTGATATGAGCTCATTGAGGGACCAAGATTCCTTTTGACAGTTATAGCTAACCTTGAAATGACAAAACTGTGATGGAAGCGATATCAAAACTACATGCACCAATAAATCCTCAGATAATACCAGTTTGAGTGCCTTATGTTTTGAAGCAAGATGAGACATTTCCAAAATGTGCTCCATTATATTTCCTTTCCCTTGGTATTTCATTGAGATAAGTTTTGCCAAAAGTGTACTAGTTTCAGCCTTTTCATTTTTGGAAAATCTTTTCTCAAGATCCTTAAGGAAACCCTTAGCCGTATCAATCTCATGGACATAGTGTCCCTGATTGCTTATGGAATGGCATGTTTCATGACCATAAGACTTATGCGATTTGATCGCTCCCATTTTTCCATCTCCCTCCTTTCATCAAAGGTACTCTTATCTATAATAGCAGGAGGTTGACCATTCCTTAATGCAAGGTCTAAGTCCATGACTCCAAGAACGATTAAAACATTCTCTTTCCATGCCTTAAAGTTAGTGCCATTAAGTATAGGAATAGAATTAACACTAGCAAAGATATTTGTAGCAAAACCAGTAACTGAACAGAGAATAAAACAAATAAATAAAGCTCACATAATAAGTATCAAATTTTGCAGTAAAAATTCAAATAAAGGTATAACCCATCACAAGATACCTAGCACAACATTAGCATTTAGTCTTTGGATAGAATGTCAACTAGTAAGTGGTACTCTTGGTGTAGTGATCAAATATTAATAATAAAATTTATGTCAAATAATTTGCCTTTCTTTGGAGTGACTAATTATTCACATAGAAAACCTAATAATCATCACACATTTATCACCATAAGCGTATATGTAAATCGGTCAAATATTAGCCTTCCTTTGGGCCGGGTAATATCCGCATGATTTACATACACACAATCATCTAAATATTTTAAAGTAAATGACTTCCATAAAAGAGGCTACTTTGGTAACATATTACTTCAATCATTTAATTCAAATTATTACACACCCAAAATAATTACCAAAGTTTGAATTTAAATTGCCTGAATTTAATGGTTAAAAAAAAACAAATTAATAATATATATTTTTCATTAGTATGCCCATATACAAAACCTCTTGAGCATAATAAAAAAAATTAAAACTATTACAATAAATAATAGTAGATAAATTTTATTTTATCCATATACAAAACCTTTTTAGACAGAATAAAAATAAAAAAACCCAAAATTAAACAACTATATTACAAATTCTTGAAACTTAATGAATTGTCATCACATACTTATATGACCATATATATAATGGACAGAAAACATATAACCAAAAGCCAAGACGTATATCATCATTAACAAACATGAAACTATATGATCATGCGGCCAATAAAACACCATTGTAACCAAAATTAATACCCAAATCATAGTAATAAACATGATATAATTGTTTAATACTATATTTCTTATGCACTTGAATGCTATATCAATAAGCCACAAAAATATTCCTCGGGAATTCATGATTAATAGTAATCCGAAACATAAGTGCTCGGCAATATAATATTGAAACAATAGCCAACATATGGTTGAAGGTTAGAAATTAATCATGGCCAACCTTTATACAGATTCAGGATTAATTATCAATAAAAAAAATTAACAATACGGAGACCACTGAATCATCAAACGAACACGACCGATCGTTAACACGATCAAAATTCGATGAAAAGAAACATTGGATCAAGTAACTCGATTAGTCGATCCACCGAAGCCAAAATATATCCCAATAAAACCTAATTTAGAACATATAAATATTCTTAATGATCTAACATGAAGTGGCTTTGATACCGCTTGTTGGTATTTAATAATATGTAAAATCCATTCCAATAATATGATTCAAGTCAAACTATCAAGAACAATAATAAATCAAAAGCGGAAGCGTACCTGAATTATCCATAGTGGAAGAATACTGGATTAGTCTTCCAAATCAATATGCTGTCTCTTTTGGTTTCTCTCTAATGATGGGATGTCAGAAAGAGTATGACGATGCATTTGATTTAGGAACCATAACCCTATACTTATAGCTAGGTCAACTAGTGTTAACCTAATATTATTTTCAATTAAACCCATCATAAAATTAGAAATGATTATCTGGTCTCTACACATATATAAGCTCATACTTTAATTAGATGTTTAGCCTAATACCTTATTAGATCACTTTAATTGGGTTTGACATATATGATAGCCCTTAACATACAATCATTTACACATATGCCCACATGGTTCATTTAATAAACCCAACAAAATACCCAAAAAATTTTAAACTTGGAGACTTTTCATAGCAATGATGTTATATGGCACAAACTGATTTAAATCAAGAGGGATAAAATAATAATCATATACTTTTAAATTTTTTTTGAAAATTGCGATTGTTGAATGCTTTCTTCTTAAAAAGGTCGTGCTTAAAAATGATTTTCAATTATAACCCCATTTGATTAAAATTAATTTGTGCTGCTAATTACTTTTAATAATTATATCATACACTTTAATAATTATATACTCTGTTCCATTATAGAGGACCCATTTCCCCTTTTTTGATATCCTGTTCAAGAAGTCTCATTTACATTTTTAATGACATTTTTTGTTTATTCTTCATTTTTTATGCCCTTAAAATTTTAGAAAGACATTTTGTTATTGTTAAACACAATTTACAAGGCATTCATTAATAGGGGTAAATAAGGGAAAAAATAAAATGCATTTATACCTTCTTAATATGTGTGAAAAGTGAAATCAGTCTTCTATAATGGGACGGAGGGAGTAACAAATGCTAAGGGCAAGTCCAGGAGCCTCATAGTGTGGACTCTTAATTTTCTGAGTGGAATAGTGATTTTTTTTGAAATTGTGTCTTGAAAATTTTGTTGGCTTCCTATTTTTGAGAAAAATTTGAGGTGGATTGCTTTTGTGAGGGAGTAACTATTCAAATCTTAAAAAAATTGTGTTTTCCTAGGTGAATAAATGAATTATTTATTTTAATATGGATTAAAAAGTAGAATATGCACAAATTTCGAGAAGAATATTGTATTATTTACAATAATTTGATGTGTGATATGAGGAGTATTGTTGGACTTACCCAGATGAATTAGGCTAGGAAGCTCACAATTCACTACCTCATAATAGAGTTCAGGCAATAATTTGTTAGCAGCGGTTGTGATTCTGCTGCCTATACGCGTATAAAGCAACACTTTTGCAACCCTTAGCATCTAGTACTTTGAAAATTATGAAAATTCATTGGTTTTATTGGAATTGTTAGAAAACCCTTACTTTTAATACTAAAGTAACATGTTTCCAAAACCACTGCAAAAATTTTAATTCAATGGTATATATAAACACATGTGAATTTATTAGTAATAGTGCCCTAGACCTATTGTATGGACATGGTATTTTGACTATTTATAAAGATTGAATTTATTATTATCATAATTTGCATGTTTATTATATACTAATGTGCTTGAATAATATTACTAATTATTCTAAATGTCCCTAATTGATTATTGTTATGGGAATAACAATGAATTATGATTAGTATGAAGTTTGATTGATATTCATGAGATGAATATGTGTATGAGATACAAATTGAATTCATATGTATTTGTTGAGAACAAATATTGGACTGACCCACTTTGAGATTACTACATGGATCAAAGTCATAAGTTAATCTCTAATAATTGTGTCATTAAATCTTTAGACCTCAAATTACTATGGTTCTCAACATGAGGATTATTTGTCCTTAAGGATGATTATAAAGATTATGATTGAGCATAATAAGAATCATGTAGTGAGATATAAGTAATCGAGATGGAATTTGTCCCTTTTATTATAAAAGAGATATCTCTGGGCCCTCGACAATTGAGACTGAAAAATGCATCACCGTGCTCAAATGAGTTGATAGAGATCAATATCATTGTTTAGTCAGTCTAATTGGGTTTCGAGAAATTAAAGATCGAACGATATAAGGTTGACTTGATCCATGCCTTATATTCAGTCAAGATATCATGAGACAAAAGGATTGTGTCATGGGCTATGTTAAGGTTGTCTTGGATTATTAGCTTTTCTTTTAAGTTGGGTAGTCATAATGTCTTGCTAGAGGCCACTTTATGACTTGTGGACTCAAAATGTGATTTAGGCCTACTACCAACGTTAATTGAACCTACAGGGTCAGACACTAAGAATGAACTATAATGGTTATGGTTTTATTAATGTGTGTGCAACACACATATAGAATAGAGCATATAAATGCATTATCTAAAGGGTTTCAACCCCATTTAGAGCACAAATTATACATTGTACTCCTTATTTGCACCTTACAAGTGTTTATGAACTTGCTCCTTAAACCTTTGGTTTTATAAGTCATTTATACTTGGTTTGATGTGGAATTCATGTAGGTATAAGATTTAAGGAGTTTGGGAGGATTAGAAGCCTTTTGGACAATGGGACATGCTTGAAGCTTAATGGCGAGTTTGAGAATTGTCTCACTTCAGAAGCCCGGAAAGAGAAACGCGAAAGGTGACTTAGAATGAGAATGTCCAAATCCTTAGCACTATGGCTTTACTTGAAGCAATAACAAGAATCAGTCCATTTGGTGCTAGGACAAAGGAGATGAAACCCGCACATCTAGAGGCACTCCGAAGGTTGTTTTCAACATAGCAGTAAAATGTCGAGGGCATTTTAGGGAAGCAAATAACTGAATCAGAAAAGGTGTCAAAACCTGAAACTTGAAGTACACTTCCTGAACTTTAGTTTAGGCTTAAGATTTTCCTGATTTGGAGCTCGAACAAAGAAGATATGCCCCTCACAAGGCAGGCTAACTACTGAACTGCCATTGAAAGTTTGATCCGGACCATTGATACCGATCAGCCAGGACCAGTTCACCATCTAGCCAGGTTCAGTTCTCTTCATAAATTGAGTAGCAAAGTTCTAGCCCTGAACTGGACCTAGGTCCGGACCATCCAGGTCTGGCTCAACTCGCATAAAATAATTTTTTTTGGTTTTTGGCTGATTTCTTTAATTGTTTGGGTACGATTTTGAGTGATTTTTTTGGGGTATTTTGGGGTTTTCTTGGGCTTATTTGTGGGACACTATAAATTAATATTTTAGGGTTCAATTTAAAAGGGGAGCAGCCATTGTAGTGTTTTAGGGATAGTTTTAGAGAGAGAAACTACTATTTTCTTTGGTTTTTATTAGTTTAATCTAGGTTTTAATTACTAAAAATTTATAAACAATCCTATCATTATATATTAATCTAAGAAATTATTTTCCTTCTAATTCTTTTGCTTTTGGAAGTTTATTTTTAAGTCTTCAATTATGGGTAACACCTTTCCTTATTCTTTTTATATCTTTGCTTGTGATTTGTTTGTGATGCATTGTGAGTAGTTTCTTATACTCTAGGGCTTGTGAAGCCCATTTGCTATTGAATATGTATTGAAATGGGATTTTATGCTTGGTTGACACTTTCTGTCTCTTAGGGTTAGCTACATACATGCTTATTATTGTGTTTGTGTGTTTGGTCACCATATAAATGCTATCTTGATGGTGATTAGTGTTGAGAAATGTTAGTTGCTTATGAATATGTATGTGGGTAAATGAGATTTACCATTATCGTGAAAGTCTTGTGGTTGCTTGTAAGGGATAAAGAGGGGATTTGTATGCTTAATGAAAGATTGCTTGTGTTTGGGTTGTGAAGAGAGTCAAACTCATCACAAGTGAGCTTAATACATTAATCTTAGAGATAAGTTAAGGTTGGGTAGCCTTCCCTAGCCTTTCTTTTGGGGTTTGTGTCAAGCCAAGTCTATTCTCATTTTGATAAATTGTTCATAGCTAGGAGTGGATCTTGCCTTAGAGTGTTTTTACTCATTGATTGAATTTTATTTATTTTAGTTAATTGATTGTTTAGACATTATTGCTAATTCTATTTCCTTAGTTTATGCTAATTGTTATAACATTGATTGTTTAATTTAGTTTCATGCTTATCTATTTTAATTCACAAATCTCATCTTCGATATCTATTGTTTGGATAATTATTGTTGATTGATTGGTTGATATTCAAAACCCTAACTCCTTTGGGAAAATGATATCCATACTCATCCTAACTATAACTCGACACCCGTACACTTGTGGGCTTTGTCATTTATTATTGTCTATATTCGATTTACCTTATGGACAATAATTTACCAACAAATAGAATTACTCTCTGTAGTAATTTAAAATATTAAGATTATTTTAAATTACAAATAATAATTAATTAATTATTATTTAAATTCAAATTTTATTTGAGAAAATTTAAATTTGTAATTTAAAGTGTAATAGATGACTAATTAGTTATTTATTTAGATTTCATTATTGGATAAGGAAAGAATAATATTTAAAATATGTACAGGATTTTATGAGGATTTGGTTAAAACATAAATTCCTTGTTTGATAGGGACTAGAATTTAAATTATTATTATTTAAAAGGGATTTTAAATAAATATTGTTTAAATTCGGCTTTAACCTAACCCTAGCATCTATATATTCCATCCTATACACCACTTATTTGAGTAGCCTCCCTTTGAGAAATAGAGAGTAAACCTAAAATCATTTTTTAGGAAAACGAATCTGAACTAGCATTCAATTCTACCATTTCTTGTTCATTCGTGTGTGGATACTTGTAGAGGGTGGTCGTCTTTCACAGTGGCAGCACCTTAAAGATCCGAATAAGTTTTTGGAATTGATTAACAAAGGAATAAAATTTTAATTTTTCGCTGTGTTCTTGTTCAAATCGGATTGGATCTTTTGCCTATAACCCAACAGAATTCTACTGTAACTTTATTTTGCAGTTACTTTGTTTTCACTTTGTAGTAACTACCATTGAATTAAAGTTCTTCTAATGATCCAATGGTGGTTATCTACAAAGAAGACTTTACTTTGTTAAAAACAAAGTTATGGTAGAATACACCTTTAAACACATGCATTCTCTTTCCTAAAAAAAACGCATGTTCTCACTTATTTAAAATCCCAAGACCTTGATGTGAAAAATCTCATTTTTATTTCCTAATTTCTATCTCCTATTCTCATTATTCTCTTCCTTCTAAAATCTTCGATTCCCTCGATTAAGCTCCAATTAAAATCTCAATTCTTCACCTTCTAATTGTCATGCTTTTGCTAATGCATCTTCTGTAATTTATTTCGGTGTTTCTCCTCCACCTTTGGTGGTTAATGCCACGGCTCCTGCTTCATCACCTAAACATAGCAGCAGTATAATCGATTTTGAAAGCTTTATTATGCGCAATAGCATATGTGTGCTACCTCCAATCATTTTTTTAATGATTGAGATTTTAATTTCTCAATCCCTAAATCTGAAATCTCATTTTCCCTAGTCAATCTCAGTTTTTCTCATTAAATTGTTATTTTCTTAATTGTTTTCTTGAATAAGGATTATAATTCTAATTTTTGTTTATAAGAATCAGAATGTGGATTTTATAGCTACTATTTTAGGAATCTTCAATATCGGTGGGAAAAGGGGTTGGTTCTCTCTCTTTGTTTATTCATTTTTTAAAGAAGAATCGTTCACATGTTATTATGGTAATAATAATGATAATGTCTTTTAATTAATCATTTACGAATTTATGTAATTGTTTTTATAGTAATTGAGTTCATGAAAGTGTTGCATTAAGTAAAAGTCAGTGTTGCCATAAATAATAAGAATCATTGTGTTTGTCTGGTACCAGTGTTGCCATAAGTGTTAAAATTTGTTGCCTAAAGTTCAGTAAAACTGTTGCTTTTTCTTAAAAAGATTCTTGCCTTTTATTTGATCAAAACTATCGCAGTATATCATTAAAAAATGTTGCCAACAGATTTAACTGAAAGCAATAGAACTTGTAACCCGCATGGTGCTCCAACATTTGATCAATGAATGACAAGGGAAAATGATCCTTTTGAGTAGCCGAATTGAGCTTTCTATAGTCAATGCACACACGCCAATCACTAACCATGTGCATGGCAATCACTTCCTTCTTCTCATTAGTTACCGCGGTCATCCCTCCTTTCTTTGGAACCACTTAAACTGAACTCATCCACTTACCATTTGAAATTGGGTAAATAATTCTAGCATCAAGCAACTTGATCATTTCAGCCTTGATCACGTCCTTCATGTGGATTAAGATGATGTTACAGTTGAACAGTAAGCTTGTGTTCAGGCTCCATTAAGATCTTGTGAGTACAAAAGGCTGGACTAATGCCTCTTATATCACCTAAGGATCGAGCCAACACCTTTAGATACTTCCACAAAAAGCTTAATAATTTTCTGCTCTTTAAGCTTTGTCAAATCAGCCCAAACAATGATTGGAAAAGTCTCCTCCTTGTCTAGGAACAAGTACTTCAAGTGTGAATATAGAGATGTGAGTTTTGGATTTATCGGTGGTTTTGTTGTTTCCACTTTTGGAGATCGATCGAGAGGTTCAAACTTCTCCTTGCACATAAAACCACACCCTTCCAAGTATTAAGCTTGAGTTTTAAGCTCATCATCCTCATCCTGCAAGTCAAAACTCAAATGTAAACAAGTTTTTAGACTATCATTAGACATTTACTTGGGACATTGTAATTTTGATAAAGGATCAATCATATCAATTCTAAAACAACCATCCAAATCCTCAATGGAATCCAAATGTCTAATACCTTTCAAAACATTGAATTCATTCTTTTTAGCACCTTATTACAAAGTCAATTTACCATTTTTCACATCAATATAAGATCCAACAATTGCTAAGAATGGGCATCCTAAAATAATAGGCACATGTATGTTCTCACCAATATCCATCACTAAGAAATCAACAAGAAAGTAAAATTTATAGAAAACATCCTTAATAATTCCTTTAGGTTACTTTACTGATCTGTCAGCAAGCTGCAAAGACACCCTTGTTGGCTTTAGTTCACCAATCTCCAAAGTCCTAAACAAAGACAAAGGCATCAAGTTAATGCTAGCACCAAAATCACACAAACATTTATCATTAGTAAAAGAACCAATATAGCATGGAATCGTAAAACTCCTTGGGTCTTTCATGTTTATTAGCAACTTAGAATTGTTCTGTATAATTGTGCTGCATTCTTTGGTCAATGCTATTGTAGCTTTTTGCTCCAACTTTTTCTTCTTACTCACACTTTCCTTAAAGAATTTAGCATAGGAAGGAATATGAGAAATGGCTTCGGTGAATGGAATGTTGATTTGAATCTTCTTAAAAATCTATAGGAACTTGTTGTAATTCTCCTCATCATTCCTCTTTTTCAACCTTTGTGGAAAAGGAACTGACGGTACAATTGGATTGACAACCACCTCCTCTTCCTTGGGTTGATCAACATGCTCGCCTTGCTCAAATGATTGCTCCTTGCTCTCACAATCCTTGTCCTTCTTTGGAACTAATGGCTCCTTTAACACTTTGCCACTCCTTAATTGAATAGCCATCATTGTCTCCTTTGGGTTAGCAATTGTTTCACTAGGCAAGCTCTTTGAGGCCTTTCTTGTAATTGGTTGGCTAGCTGCCCAACTTGTCTCTCCAAATTTTAAACGGTAACACTTTGTTGGTTAATGGCTTAGTTGAATCTAGTATCCATCTTCTTCATAATAGCATCTTGATTCGCCTTGTATTGCATCATCAACTCCTCAAAGGTTGGCTTGGCTTGTTGTTGAGGTGCATGTTGCACTTATTGAGGAGGCACTTGTTGTTGTTTCTTTGAGGTTGAATTTGTGGTCTTTGTGGAAATCTAGGAGCTCCTTGTCTAGGTTGAGTAGGTTGGTTTGGATCTTTCCAAGCAAAGTTGGGATGGTTGTGCCAACCTGGATTGTATGTGTTGGAGAATTGATCATTCTGGGGTTGGCAGTTTCCATAACCACCTACATAATTTGCCTCCTCTGCATTTTGATTCCCATCATAAGTGTAATTCATAAATGGATGCCTAAATTGACCATAAAAATAACATGCTTCCTTGGTAGATGGTTCATGGTTATTTGGCTCTCTTGCCAACAACATCTTTACATGCTTAGTAAGATCAGTAACATGATGAATAATCTCAGAAGATGATTGATCTCCTGAGCGGTTCCTCCTATTCCTGCTAGCCTTCATTTGAGAACTGGAAGTAAGCACCTCAAAGATTTCTCACATCTCATCGATGGTTTTCTCACCCATACCAATGCCAACATGACTATTAACTAAATTCTGCCCATTATCACGCAACCCATCATAAAATATTATCACCAAAAGATTTGTAGGGTATTGATGATGGGAACATTAAGTAAGGTAGCTTTGAAACCTATCCCAAGTTTCATGGAAAGTTTACGACTCATGTTGCGCAAAGTTACTAATCTTGGTTCGTAATTCCGTAGTCTTTCCCATGGAGTAGTATTTGCTTATGAACTTGTTGTAGACATCTTCCTAAGTTCACAAAGAGCCTTCAAGCAAGGTCATGAACCAAGTTTTAGCTCTATCCTTCAATGCCAGAGTAAAACACCTTATCCTCAATTGATCTTAGGGAAAACCATTCAATGGAAAAGTTTGAATGACATTACAAAATTTCCTCATAAAAGCTAAGGGATCTTAGAATGGCAAGCCATGGAAGGTTGGAATCATGTTGAATTGAAGAGTCTTGAAGTCATAATTCCTTGCATTCGTACTAAGTACCATGCATGATGGAGATGCACTGATAACAAGGCATTGTAGGTGATGTGATCCAAGAGGGCAAGTTTTGAATTCATAACATGGAGTCTTGCAATTTGAATTCATGGAGATTTAATTTAAATATGAAGTATTTATTTATGACATTGAGTTTGAAGAATGTGAGAATTAATTGTGAGCTTAATTGTATTCTAACAAGCTTAAAATCAAAGTCAAGTCAACAAAGTCAAAGTCAATGGAAAGGTCAACAAGTCAAGGAGTCAAGAGGGTCAAAAAAGACAACATTAGGGCACCAAAGATTTCTTGGTTGAATCCCTAACTCCTTAGGGCAGCAGCCACGTGCATCAAGCCAAATCCAATTAGGAAGTTAATTTTTGGATTTCTGAGGATAGCAGATTGTTTCAGCGATAACTTTTGCTACACAACTCCGATTGATGTGATTCAAAATGAGTTGTAAAGAGGAATTCAAGATCTAAAATTCATATGTTTTGTGGATTTTCATTGGAGGTCTCTAAGGGGGTAGAATTCAGGTCGCAAAGTCAGAGTTGTAATGTGCCAGCTTTCAGTTTCCAATTAGGTTTAGGATTTCTATTATCAATTTGTTTCCTTTGTTAAAAACCCTAGTTGGCCGACTTTAAATATTCCTTTAGGGTTAAAATTAGTTGTTTTTAGGCTCCATATAAAGAGCATGTATAGGCAGCCGCCTAAACTAATTGCATATTGAATTTTCTTTGAGTTTTTACTTTTTCATTCTCTAAGGTGTTCCTTATTGAATTTCTTGAAATTAAATTAATTTGATTAATTTAGTTTCATACCTACCTTGTTCTAATAATTGATTAAACATTGTTAGTTTAATTGGTTGTTGAACATTCATCAATTTATAGCTATTGATCTTAACTCTACATAGTTAAGGATGATAGTTCCATAATCAAAAATTGCAAACATTCTAGTTGATCTTTGCGCGACGAATTTGAACTTATTGGTTTGGGTGATTCTTCTATATAAGAATTGATCAAATCAGTTTGCTTTTCTAAGCTTTGATTTTCTTTTTGTTTGAATGTATCCATTGAGTTCGAGTTCGTATCATTTGGTATCAGAGCCAAACTTGTATGTTTGGTTAGCTTTTCTTCCTTGTTCTTTTCATTATTGCATTTTCTATTCTTGTCCAATTCTTTCCGCAATAATTTTTCTTGTTTCCACAATTCTCTTCCATTTTACAACGCTGTCCACACCTTGTTTTTGTGTTGAATCGTGTTGTGGATTGTTAATTGTTGAATCCGTAACTTGTTTGTGTCAATTGTGTTCAAAATTTTTTTTGAATTGTTGGTTTTAAAATTCTATCCGCAATAGTTGTTGATTGAGTCTAAATTGTTCTTGTTGTGTTTGAATTTGCAAGTTTTCTTGTTGATTCAAGGCTGTTCGTAAGTGTTTGAGCCTTGTATTAAAAAAAATTGTATTCAAATTAAATTGGGTAAGTCCGTAAACCCTAACTCAAGGTTTGTGATTGTGTGATTGTTGTTTCTTGTTAATTTCGCATTCTATATGATCTAAATTGATTCGAAACATTGTTTGAGTTTGAGAAACTTATTTGTTTTAATTTCAAGGAGTTTTATATGAACATCTAATTTCTTGAGAGTAAACACGTAAGGGAGTGATCTATTCTTTGTTGCGATTTTCTTTGTCAATCATGTTGTCGTTTGATTTTAAACGTAGGGAATCTGAATTAGGGATAGTTAGGGATGACTATGAAAGAGCACGTAGGAATTTTTACAACCCTAAAAATTCTAAGTGTCATTAGGTTAAACAAGATGCTATTCTGGATGCTCTTCTAGATTTCTGTGATTGAGTTAAGAAACAAGAAGAGTCTAAAAAGTTTCTACAACCTCTTTGTGATACATATGAAGCTAAAGATGAGCATATGGTTGAATCATTAAATTCAATGTCTTGTATTGAATCTGAATTTGATGATGACTTTATAATTTGCAATGGGGAGGAAGGTCCTTTGTTGGGTGATGATTTCGGGATCGATGATGTAATTGATGCATCTAATTCGTCAATGGAAGATGGTTACATTCAGGAGGATGTTTTGGTTGATACTAATTTGTAATTAGTTGATACTAATTCTTATATTGAAGTTGTTCACATTCAAGAGGTGATTTATGTTCATGACTTGGATTCAATACCGCCAATTGAAGATGTCTTTATTCAAGAAACTTTTGAAGCTAAGCAAGCTGAGTTGGTATTGAATGTTGATCACGTGGAGTTTGTAATTCCACATGAATTTCAATCTGATTTACTTGATTATAAATGTTTCTTTGTGTTGAAATTCATGCACGTAGATGAGAATAAATTTGGTTTTGTTTATGTATTGTTTTTATTACTCAAATTCTACAAATTTAGAGGTCGTGTAATTATGAACAAAGGGGCTGTCTTTGTTCTATGTGCATATTGCTCTTCTCTAACATATATGCAGGCGATGATTCAAGGATGAATCATTTTTTGAGAAAGGGGGAATGATGTGATCCAAGAGGGCAAGTTTTGAATTCATAACATGGCGTCTTGCAATTCAAATTCATGGAGATTGAATTCAAATACGAATTATTTGTTGATGACATTGAGTTTTAAGATTGTGAGAATTGTGAGCTTAATTGTATTCTAACAAGCTTAAAATCAAAGTCAAGTCAACAAAGTCAAAGTCAATGGAAAGGTCAACACGTCAAGGAGTCAAGAGGGTCAACAAAGTCAACCTTAGGGCACCAGCACCAAAGAGTGCTTGGACGAATTCGTAACTACCTAGGCCAGTAACCACATAAATCAAGCCAAATCCAATTAGGAAGTTAATTTTCGTATTTCTGAGGACAGCAGATTGTTTCAGCCATAACTTTTGCTACACAACCTGATTGATGTGATTCAAAAAATGTTGGAAAGAGGACTTCAAGATATAAAATTCATATGTTTTATGGATTTTCATTGGAGGTCTCTAAGGGGGTCGAAATCAGGTCACAAATTTAGAGTTATAATCTGCCAGCTTTTAGTTTCCAATTAGGTTTAGGATTTCTGTTATTAATTTATTTCCCTCGTTAAAAATCGTAGTTGGCCGACTTTCATTATTCCTTTAGGGTTAAAATTAGTTGTTTTTAAGCTCTATATAAAGAGCATGTATAGGTAGCCGCCTAAAGTAATTGCATATTGAATTTTCTTTGAGTTTTTTACTCTTTCATTCTCTAAGGTGTTCCTTATTGAATTTCTTGAAATTAAATTAATTTGATTAGTTTAGTTTCATAACTACCTTGTTCTAATAATCGATTAAACATTGTTAGTTTAATTGGTTGTTGAACATTCATCAATTTATAGATATTGATCTTAACTCTACATAGTTAAGGGTGATAGTTCCATAATCAAAAATTGCAAACATTCAAGTTGATCTTTGGGTGATGAATTCGAACTTATTGGTTTGGGTGATTCTTCTATATAAGAATTGATCAAATCATTTTGCTTTTCTAAGCTTTGATTTTCTTTGTGTTTGAATGTATCCTTTGAGTTCGAGTTCATATCAGTAGGTCATGAAGAAAAGCCCTATTATTGCCATTCGTTTGTGGTGGTGGTCGCCAATTTCCTTGTGGTCGAATAACCTCTTGTTTCCTCCCCCCTTGAAGTTGATTATGTTACACACCCACAACGGGAAGCACTGGATAAATAACTTCATCAAGAGGTAGATTAATAGCTCTATGACCACCATTTCCATCACCATTGGCGCCATTGTTACCACCATTGTTGTCATCAGTTCATTGTCATCATTGACCTCACCATCGCGTGGTAACCCAAAAGGTGGAATTTGAGTATTCCTTGGTTGATTCATCTCACTAGTTAGCTTTCTTTGATGTGAAACTGAACGATTTGCACGACAAACTTGATTTCAGGATTCAGAGGTTCTATCTTCGAAGAATCAATGCATTTGGATTAATTTTGAGTTAGCATGCACTACCTACAACCACCCAAACACAAACTAAATCAATAATAACACAACAACAATTAAAACAAAATGTAACAAAAACTCACATTCATGATAGAAAAATTAACAAAAGGAAAACAAGAATTAAGCACGAAAAACACAAGAAAATAATGACAAAATAATTAACAAACAAAATATGTAATCAAAAAATAATTAATTATGTTGTTTCTACAACGGCACCAAAAACTTGACAACGGTCCATAAGTATATGGATTATTGTAGTAATAAACTCGGAGTACAAGGTTGAATCCACATGGACAATTGTTTAAAACTACTTTTCGATTAAGCTCAACAATTGACAATTAAAGTAAAAACAAATAAACTTTATTTGATTTTGAAATAAATTTAAAAACTAAATTAACAAGAAAATAAATGCAAGTAATTAAATTAACAACTAAAAAGCAAATAAAATCGATTAACAAACACAATAAAACAAGCACTAGAGTATAGGATTTCATCTAAAGGGGTAACTCAATTATCAATAAAACTTCATTTTAAGCAAGACTTTTTGAAAGTATTTTAATCCTCCATTGAGGTAGAAAACATATTTGCAGACAAAGGAGGGGTTGCTCAGAGCCTGAGCCATTACTAGCAACTATGGCACTGTGTGTTCTGCTACTGGGCTGAAGTGGTAGTCACCACCTGAACTGGCATCAGGAATGTCTAACAAGGTGCACCCCTCGATTCCTCTCAAGAATATGAAAGGTGCATTGACCCCAGCGATTCAAGGATCAGACTTATCAATTCTCAGAGTGTGATTCTTTACCTAATACCCATAGTATTATACCAACCTTCATTCCTTCTAACAAGCAATGATAACATACAATAATTATCGCCTACTTTTTACATACATGCATGCAATGGTGAGTTTCTAATAATCAAACAAGAGTTAATTTTAACAATTACCAGCCATTATTAGGGCTAACTAACATGTATAAGTCATAACAAACACATAACACATCAACATAGCAACACAACCTAGGGTTTCTACCATTTTTAACCTAAAACGATTACCAAATAAGCATTAATAACCAATTTCATGCATTAAAACAACTAAACTATTACTAAAGAAGTTGCAGAAGCTTACCTCATCGCTGCATTCCATGTGAAAGCTATTGTACATTCATTAACAGGCCCATGTGCTATTGATCCAAGTATAACACCATAAGGGAGGCAAAAACAGGGGCCAACGCCACTCATGGGAGTGGAGTTTGGGCCTAACGCCACTTACCTACAAGCGTTGGTGCCCAACGGCACTCCTAGCAGTGGCGTTGGTGGCCAGGGCAAAAATAGCACGCACAATTTGATGAAAAATAAGATTTCCAAGTTTACCAAGCCTGAAAAACACACATATAGAGAAGATTATGCACGAAGCATTCACCAAAACATGTTATAATCCATGAATCATGGCAAAACAACCTAGATCTAATCATGACATGCATTAAACAACATAAAGGTACAACACGTGAAACATACACGGAAACAAACTTTATATGCTAACATGCAAAGAAACAAACTTTAAACATGTAAACATACAAAGATGACACCTTTATGTATTAAAACACAAAAAGAAACGACCTTTATGCATTCAAAACAAATTCATGGCATTGAATAATTCAGATATAGAATGAAACACATCAAAACATGCAAATAAAATGACCTTTAACATTTATAATGCATGTACGTGGCATTTAATGACATTTAAATCAAAGAAACATGCATAAAGATCATTTAAACATATAAAATAGAATCAAAACACAACATCATGGCATGCAAATCATGAAAACATGGCAAAAACAATAAAAAACAGATCAGTAGAAAACTTACCTTTCAAGAAACGGATTTAGAAGCACTTGAGATCCCTCAGATTTGGTTTGAGTGACTTCTTAATTGCTTTCTAGTGAATTAGAGTTGCTAGAATATTGCTTCAACGAAATAGAGGCTTCAAAACCACCTTTGATGCAGCAAAACATGCAAAGCTTTAAAAAGTTTCTTGTTTCTATAATTGAAAAGGTCAAGTTTTTGTGTAGCTATTAATGGATTCAGAGTTTTAGTATAGAGAACTAAACCCTAAATTAGTATGAACTGCTGTCCTCCCCCAAAACCTAGTTTTAGACTAGTATTTATACACATACTAGCTTAAATCTTAAGCTAGGGTTTGAAATCATCACTTTCCTAGTTAAAAATAATGACTTGAGCTTAAAGCAAAGGATATTTTGGTTAAAAATAGTCTTATAGGGCCTTGGAACGCGTGTACAATTCGTACGGATCATTCCAGGTTGATCCTCCCCAAAATCGGGCTTGAAACGCCCAATCTTAAGAATTTTGGGTCCAACGCAAGTCCTAGGAGTGTCGTTCTGATCAATGCCAGTCCCCCGAGTGGCGTTGGCGTTGGGCTCAACGCCACTCCTAAGAGTGGCGTTTAGGCCCAACACAAGGCAAGAAGTGGCGTTGGGGCAGTTTAGGCCTTAAAACATCATAATTTGGAAAAATGTATAAAAGAGAAAATGTGTAGAATGGCCTTAACTATCAATCGTAAAAATTTCAAGTCATTTCAATACTTGTAGTGAAAGTTATGATGAAAAATCGTCTGAAAAATGCACTATTTATGCTTAAAATAGAAGTTTTGTGTAAAATCATGCTTTGTAGGCTTAGAAAACAATTTGATTGTGGCTATGCAATCTTTAGAAAGCAATTGTCAACCTAATCCATGCTATTAAAGCATGAATGGTCATCACTAGGCCTCCAAGCCACTTCCTCATTCCTGCATCCTAGTATTATCCAATAATGTGGAAAACGACGACAAAGGTAAAAACACATAATTTTTGAAAAGAAATGCGTACCTTAACTTTAGTGTGCAAAGTTTAACCTTGGACTTCGGTTGTCTTGGTTTGACTCCATGGGGATTTGGGTGTTTTGACCCTCCTGACTCGGATATCAGGGAACTACTCCAAACAAAGTATCACCCCGGATCTCGGCTACCTTGGCTTAACTCCATGGAGAACAATTGGTTTTCCTAGTTCAGCTATCAGGAAAAAATTTGACCTCGGACCTCAACTGCCTTGATCAATCTCCTTGGGGAATAACCCAGTAATAGGAATATTATCCACATACCAGGGTTTGTTCATAGGAACACTATCCGGGTGTAGGAATACTATCCACACACCAAAGTTTGGGAATACTATCCATGTGCAGGAATACTATTCTAGCATGAGGGCTGGAATGCTATTCATGTGTAGGAATACTATCCATACACGGGGGTTGGAATACTATCCATGTGTAGGAATACTATCCTGGCACAAGGGTTGGAATACTATCCGTGCGCAGGAATACTGTCCTGGCATGAGGGTTGGAGTACTATCCATGTGTAGGAATAATATCCATACTCGGGGGTTGAAATACTATCCGTGTGTAGGAATACTATTATGGCACGAGGGTATAGGCTTGTTTAAAATGGCTTCTTTTCAATACCTTTTGTAATTTCTGTCATTCCCTCTATAATCTCTATAATTCTAACTGTAGTTGTCTATAATTCCTGGTAATCTTCTAAAATTTGCCCCTAATTGTACTTGAATTGTACTCGGACTTACTTGCCCCCGAGTACGATTTCTGATGTCTTCGTCATTGATGGTATTGACTTCAGTTGTCATCCATGTGCTTTTCTTTGTAGCTTTGACATTTTACCTAGTAGATGTATGCATGTCTTGTATGGATGCATAAAACATATTTATGCTAATGCTAATGCATGTCATGTAAGAGATACGAGCGTTAATACATATTGCATGTTGTATGCATGAATTTTTATGCTAAAACTATGTCCTTTAGGTGCATGATATGTTGTGATTTAAACCAACATGAAATGAAGTTGTGGATGTTGAATGTCATGCATAGAATCCCCCTAGATTCATAAAAATCTACAAAGATCATCGAGATAGCATTATAAGGGGCTGTGTTTACTTAATTGTTATTAAGATCAACCCCTAAATTATAGATTTTATCCATGGTGGAAACTTTGATAGTTGCTGCTGGTGTTGGACTGAATTACATAGACCAAGGACCTGCCCCGAGCATTTAGTATCGCGTTGGACGATACAGGCCTAGGACTTGCCCCCGAGCATTTGTTAAAGAGTCGACTGGTGGGTCTAATTTGGCATATAAGCAGCTTAGTGAATGCACCCTTGTTAGTCTCATATCCATCTCACTTTATTTGCTCAATGTTTTCTTTTATAGCTTGAATGCAATGGCATTAATCAAATGATAAGCAAAATTTGTCAAAAATTCAAAGTCAATTTTTATTCATTTAACAATGGTACAAAAGTGTACTTTACTCACTACACAAGACATTACTGCTACCATAAAGTTTTTTTTCAGAAAAATTCAATGAAAGGAAATTTTAATGAAAAAAAGCTTTTCAAAACCAAATCAAAGTGAAAATTATTTTTCTTGCACATTCCAATATGAATACAATCAATTCAACACTCTTACAGTTCTCACCAAAACTCTCTAGTGTTTAGGGGGCGGTGTTTACACTTGAGTCAAAGCATAGGAAAGTTCAACTTATGCTTGCCTTTTAATCATAAGTCCTCCACTTAAATGTATTGGAAATACAAGTCTGAGGGTCTTTCATTTAGTGGTAATGAGGTTTAGGTAAGGTATAATTTTTAGAGGGAGAAAATGGCAAATGCACTATAACTCCTAGGACATCAAACTTGTGAAGGAATGCATTCAAACTTAACTCACTTATCAAGAGTATTCTGAAAATATGAATTATATCAAGGATGCTCATTGCTTTTACTCTCTTTTTCTTCTCTTTCTTTTCCAAAAAGCCCATTTTTTCTTTTTTTTATTATTTCATTTTTTTTATTATTTTTTTTATTTTCTTTTGTTCTCCCTTTTTTTCATAGAAAGTAACTTATGCATCTCAGAATTTTATTCATAACTTTTCTTTGTACAAAAGTTTTTCAAGGAATGCTCAATTATGCAATCACTTCACAAGTCATTTTCTAGTAATGGAGTTATAGAACTTAGTGCACAAAAGGGTTGAAAAGGAATAAGAAAATTTTTAGAAATGGCTTAATCGGGCTAATGTGGCAAATTCAAAGAAAAGAGGTTTGACGGCTCAACTTTGGTTTCCTAAAGGTAAACAAGGTAGGCTTTTAGGCTAAGAGTTTTTCCTAAGGTGCCCTCTTCATTTTCATACTTCCAATAATCATGTGGATTTCAAATGCATACCAAGGCAAATTCTAATGAACATTTTCTATGCAAGACACAATCAACAAGAATGAAAATACCAAGAAGGGGGTGAATTGGTGCGAAATTAAAAATTTAAGAAAGAATAAAGATGAAGTAGAATTAACACAAGAAGATTTTATAGTGGTTCGGACCCAGCTTGTCCTACATCCACTCTCCCAAAGACCTCTTTGGGGTTCCACTAAACCACAATATTGATACAAGAGATTTCAAGGCTATCCCAAACCTTTACAATGAAGATTTCAATAGGCTATCTTCAACCTTTACAATGAGTTTTACAAATGGCTAACTCACCAAACCAAACCTAGTGTTTCCCCAACTCACAAAGAATTGACACTAGTACAATGGATAACTAATCCACACAACCCAAGTAATAAATGCTCTAGAGTTCTAGCTAGCCAAAACCAAACAAGAGTTAATTACAAAGATGAGAAATAAATTTTCAAGAGTTTGGCTATCAAAGAATTAATGTCCTTCATTGAAGAACATTTATGAAGAGTATTTATAGCCAAAATACCCAAAACTAGCTGTTAGAAACAACCTCAAGTGTGTCTCTAACGTCTAGTTATTTTTGCATTAAATGCACTGAAATCTGTCAGATTATGGGCGCCATCTTCCCAACAGCTAGTTTTTCATGATCTTCCTTAAATGTCGCGGGGGCGACATCTCCAATCGCGGGCGCGACATGACTCTACAGAGAATGCCTTGAGAATGGTTTTCTATTTGACTAAATCGTGGATGAGATTTAACTTGTCGCAGGCTCGATCTCAGTGACCAAAGAATCCTTAAAAAATGGACTTTCTATTTCATCAAATTGCGGGTGCGCTTTGAATAGTCGGGGGCGCGATCTAAGCAAACAAAACCTTTGAAGTTTTCACTAAAAGTCCTGGGCGTGATCTGCATTTCGCGGGGGGGGGGGGGATATGTCCCATGTCGCGGGGGTGATCCTAATATCGCGGGCGCGATATAATGCCACAGACGTGATTTCTTTAGTCCCAGTCGCGATTTACAAGAAAAATCCAAAACTAATTTGATAGTCAACCTACACACTTGGGAACTTTATTAGACAAGGAGAAAAGATTGTTAAACTTAAAATAAAATGGATTGATGCCACTAAGGCCAACAATCTCCCCCCTTTTGAGTTTGACAACCAAAACAATAATTAAGTTCAAAAAACTTAAAAATAATGAATTAAGTGTGTGAGTTGATGGAATTGCTCCCCCTTAACTTGTGTAAGGTTTTGAAAAACATAACAAGGAGATTTCTCCCCCTTTG